>OV049858.1:4215000-4455000 GCA_920104075.1 Melanargia galathea
ATTGGGTTTCTTTACAATAATTTAATATATATCATGTACCTACCTATGTTCATTTCGCTGTCATGTTTCATTTACTTAATTTTTAATATAAGTAAATAATTTAAAAAAAATCGTAGTAAATAACTAAACTTTTCTCTTTTATATTGAAATAATTTAATATTACTTTCACTTGCTTGATTTATTTATATCTATATTTATTTAAATCCACAGAATTAGAATTAGAACGGTAAATATGTCAACCCACTTCGACGCTCGCTGTTCGCCAAAGCCCTTATCAGAATAAACAGTCGTTTATAGAGCCCATTACATCATGTTACCAGTTACTAGGGCAGTTAAGGAAATTAATTGTAGACGAGATAATTTTAACGGCGTCGTACCTAGTTACTGAAATAATGAAAGGGTAGTAGGTAGTAGAACAACGTCCTTTCAAAACATTTTCTTGTTTAATCTTAACTACATCACGGGTTTACGACTTGTGTGTTGGACGGACGTAGCAAACTTACTTTGTTGACTAAAGATCTACCGGTAAATGGAAAAAGGGGTACCGGTAAAGGGGTAAAGGGAAGAGCCTTTGACGACGAGGAAAATAAGGCAACTGGCACAGTGCACAGATACAACGGCATTTACGGTCAATGACCATGAATTTAGTGGAGTGCGGGTGAAACTCACGCACTCTTCAAAAGCTATGAAAAGGACGGACAGACAAAAATACATTCGCATTTAAATTATTTGTGCGGATTGAAGATTGATTGAGTGCTCTCCGAGGCACGGGGGTGAAACACGGCACTGAGAATTTCTTGACAGAAAAACCTAATAATACCTAACAATTATTTTCCCAACCCGGTAATCGAACCCGGGACCTCGTGATCTGCAGTCGAATATGCTAACCACTACACCAACGAGGCAGTAACCAATTAGGATGACGGATAATAATTTAATATCACTGGTTATCTGTCAATTATTTTACGAGCGAGAACATTTAGCAGAGTCCCTTAGGCATGCTGTATGACATGAGTTTTTATTCTGAACATTACCTACGCTGGCATTAATAAAATATTTCTTTCTCTGCAACTAAACTTTTATCTAATTGCTCTCTGAGACAGTGAAGTTTTAATGAATGCTCTAGACTCTCGTCCGAGGTCTCCGCGGGTGGAATTACACAGTACACACCGAGACGCGGCGCGGTCGTCGGCTAAAGACGTTAGGTGAATTTCCATGCCGATAGAAAATTAATACTATGCGATATTTGTATGTTAAATATTAAACATAGAGAATTAACTTTTAATTTTTAAGATACACTGGAGAATCTTATCTTTAACCATTAAGATCGTCTTTATCGTTTTACCGTTTTTGAATGCGCAAAAATGTGGACTCCCGATGCGTAAACTGAGGAGCTATTCCAACATTTCCAACAGCATCGTTGAAATGATTGTACAGCAGGTTGTCCACATTTTGTTAATGTAAAATAGTAGTTTATGAAACGGTTGCATAATAGAGGTTATTAAAACACGAGTGTTAGTTTAAAAAACGAGCCGCAGGCGAGTTTTTTAATAGTATTACACGAGTGTTTTAATAACTAATTATGTAGAGTTTCATACACTACTTTATCTAAACTCATATCTTAAAATCCAAACCATAAAATCTTGGTAATATTTGTCGTGAGTTTTCTTTGATTTTGCTGGCAAAAGATTGTTGGTCGGTGGTCAGGTGGAGTTAAATTCTCTTCAGTATCACTGCTAGACATTTTTCCGCACAATAAAAACCATGTCTTGTAAAGTTTTGAGTAACAAATAAAAAATTTAAATATTATAACTAGCGTATGGCGCCAAAATTCAGTTGTTACCATAGAGATTCTTCTTCTTTTTCGGTTTGTCCCTTTCGGGACAGGCCAAGATCGTTGACCATACAGCCTGGGTTACCATAGAGAAATTAATAGTAGTAGAGGAGTCCTAATGTCCTATAGAAATTAGTGGATCGGAAAATAGCTCAAGCTTATCAAAAATTTTATTTTTAATAGTTATTAATTTTTAGTAGTTATTTTTAGTAGTTACTTAATTTTAAGTAAACTTAATTTTTAGTAGTTACTCTTCTGCAATTTAACACAATTCACAATGTTTAACGCGTTTGTACAGTTACACACATCTACTGTAAGGAGGTCGCACGAATTTCCCGCCATGGCTCAAAAATACCAGAACCCAGTTCGCCTGTACTATAATGTAGAAAAAATTATTTTATCTACTCTCATATCTTAAAATCCCGAATATGAAATCAAAATGTGTCATATATTGGACTACTTTATTCACATACATCTATAATATTTAAAAAAAAAATTAAAAAAGTTCATTATAACACTACTTTGTTAGGAAATTATTGCAAAGTAATGTTATAAAATAATTTTTTCTACATTATAGTACAGGCGAACTGGGTTCTGGTATTTTTGAGCCATGGCGGGAAATTCGTGCGACCTCCTTACAGTAGATGTGTGTAACTGTACAAACGCGTTAAACATTGTGAATTGTGTTAAATTGCAGAAGAGTAACTTCTAAAAATTAAGTTTACTTAAAATTAAGTAACTACTAAAAATAACTACTAAAAATTAATAACTATTAAAAATTAAATTTTTGATAAGCTTGAGCTATTTTCCGATCCACTAATTTCTATAGGACATTAGGACTCCTCTACTACTATTAATTTCTCTATGGTAACCCAGGCTGTATGGTCAACGATCTTGGCCTGTCCCGAAAGGGACAAACCGAAAAAGAAGAAGAATCTCTATGGTAACAACTGAATTTTGGCGCCATACGCTAGTTATAATATTTAAATTTTTTATTTGTTACTCAAAACTTTACAAGACATGGTTTTTATTGTGCGGAAAAATGTCTAGCAGTGATACTGAAGAGAATTTAACTCCACCTGACCACCGACCAACAATCTTTTGCCAGCAAAATCAAAGAAAACTCAGGACAAATATTACCAAGATTTTATGGTTTGGATTTTAAGATATGAGTTTAGATAAAGTAGTGTATGAAACTCTACATAATTAGTTATTAAAACACTCGTGTAATACTATTAAAAAACTCGCCTGCGGCTCGTTTTTTAAACTAACACTCGTGTTTTAATAACCTCTATTATGCAACCGTTTCATAAACTACTATTATAACATTACTTTGCAATAATTTCCTAACAAAGTAGTGTTATAATGAATTTTTTTAATTTTTTTTTTAAATATTATAGATGTATGTGAATGAAGTAGTCCAATATATGACACATTTTGATTTCATATTCGGGATTTTAAGATATGAGAGTAGATAAAAGTTATTATAAAGTAAATTATCTTTTTTTTACATTTACAAATCAAAGAGATCACTAGAGCATTTCTGAACTGTTATAAAGTCTACGTAGACAGAGTCAGGTAGACAGTTATAAAGTCGTCCAAGTTTTGTCGACTTTTAAGGAATTTGTTTATCTGATTTGCCTCATAATCATCATTATATCATAGTTTTGAGGGAACGCAGCAGGTGGAAGTAAAGAAAAGTACACTAATCATGTCGTGTCGTATTCCTAAAGTGTAAAGCGTAATTAATTTCGAAGTTTAGCTTTTTCCCGTCAAGACAGTGATGAAGCTCGCTTACATGATTAAGCACCTCAGACGAGTTTCAGATTAGTTGCGTTTTCAGCTGCACGCGCCCGTGTTGTTGGTTAGTTTGATTAGAAGTTCCCAGCAGCTCCTAACTATCAGGATTTATTAGCGTTTTAATATAGGCTATTTAGAATGATAGAGAGCCCAATAGAATGAGATCACTCTAGCTTGAACGTTGCCGACTCTTATGGAATTTGTTTATCCGCCCTTCGAAATGTCCCATATATTATTCCACAGCAAGTGGAACCTGATTCCACAAGTTCAGATGTTACCAGAGACAACTGAGATCAGTAATTTAAGCCTCAAACACAACGCGTGACGAAAGCGTGTCACAACAATATCTACGTGTACGAATACTGTGAGATCTGCTATAAAATTAAATACAATTGAAATGTCTGTCGGTCATTTCGAGATAACTGCCTCGTATCAAGCTCATAATATGAGTGAAGTTTAATACAGCGAGTGACTTTGTCGGTTTCATATCCTAAGATGTTTTTCTTTGAACCTTTTTTTATATTCTTGGTTTATTTTATTCATTTAATTTTATTCATTCATTCCTTTTTTTTTAACAAAAAATGTTTCATCGATTATTTCTCACATTGCTAATCACGCTAAAGGTTTGTTTTGGTTGTTGTCACGAAATTGTGTACTGGTGCTTACTCACTCATAATTAGTTTGCGTGTTAAGTATATTTTCGTGTCCTGTTAGACACAGTTAAATACGCGGCTAGATGATTCCTTTGAGACATTGTCTATTTTTTTTAAAATTAAACTGTTGCTCTAACAAACACGTTTTAATTCAACGATAGTTTGATCTATACACACGTTTATCCCAGAAAACCAAAGAATTCTGAGAGGATTAAAAAAAATACAACTTCTAGTAGCTGTCAGTGCGATGCGAACGCGCGTACTGTTTGTTACCGCCTTAACTTGTTTGTGTTTCGCCAAGTTTTACTGTTGATGTGAGCAGTTCATAACTGTTATTGCTCTTAAGATACTGCCTCTTGCAGTAAGTAAGAGAAACAAAATGAAGCAAATAAGCAAACCAAACGTGCGGTTGTCCCATAAACATATACCTATATTATAGAGAAAATCAGCGATTATTAATAAGAATTTTTCAAAAACAAACACTCACGTATGATACCTCCTTTTTTGCGATTTATATCTAAACTTCTGTGTTTAAAGTTCGAAATAGCACAAAATGGCACTTTCACGGTTAATTTGGTGCCCTAAAACAATTAATAAATTACGTCGAAATGTCGGTGCGTACTGAGTGTGATTTTGGAAATTTGTGCACAACTGTGCACAATCTTGGTTCATTTAAAAATTTTGATTTTGAAACATTTTCATTTGGAAATTTCAAATTTACATTCGCGTTACACGCGTTTTCCTTCCACTTCACCGTTCTATCGTACCTACCGTACGACACAAAATGCGCGACGTGACATTTCTAACGCGGCTTTTAGAAGTATCTTTAGTTACCTACTATGGTCTAGGATCCCACCTTAGAAATTTCTACCCTCATCTGTTATTTAAACGAATTATATGTCAAATGAAAGATTATTTTATTCTTAATCGAACCGTATTTGGTTGCCTGGTCAAAAGTGGTGCTAAATCATGGTTGCCTGGATTTTAAGATATAAAATGTTCGGTGCGAGTGTTGAAAGTGACAGAAAAGTGTTGCGCGCGCAATTTCATTTGACAGACAAAGATGCAGTGAGGCAGGCGTGCACTCGGCAGGTGCTTAGTCTATACATAGATTAAAACCATAGACTTTCTGTGCCTGTCCATTAAAGATATTTACAAAAAAATAAGTGAGTGACGTAAGGGATAAGTAATAAAACGCAAAAAAGCTGTTTTTGAAAATTTTGTCTGTTTGTCTGTATGTTTGTGCATGTATTACGCAAAAACTACTGAATGGATTGAAATGAAACTTGGCATGATTTAAGTTCATACTACATAATAGCATATAGGATACCTTTTATCCCGAAATTCAGCAGAGTTCCCTTGGGAGAGAGGATGAAAGTCAAAATACACATTTTGACTTTCATCCCCTCTTCCAAGGGAACTGTGCTGAATTTCGGGATAAGAAGTATCCTATATGCTATTATGTAGTATGAACTTAAATCATGCCAAGTTTCATTTCAATCCATTCAGTAGTTTTTGCGTAATACATGCACAAACATACAGACAAACAGACAAAATTTTCAAAAACAGCTTTTTTACGTTTTATTACTTATCCCTTACGTCACTCACTTATTTTTTTGTAAATATCTTTAATGGACAGGCACAGAAAGTCTATGGTTTTAATCTATGTATAGACTAAGCACCTGCCGAGTGCACGCCTGCCTCACTGCATCTTTGTCTGTCAAATGAAATTGCGCGCGCAACACTTTTCTGTCACTTTCAGCACTCGCACCGAACATTTTATATCTTAAAATCCAGGCAACCATGATTTAGCACCACTTTTGACCAGGCAACCAAATACGGTTCGATTAAGAATAAAATAATCTTTCATTTGACATATAATTCGTTTAAATAACAGATGAGGGTAGAAATTTCTAAGGTGGGATCTCCTACTACTACATACTAGTTGTTCGCCCCGAACGAAGACCTCGCGTCCTCGCGAACTTCTAGTTCGTAGATATCCAGAATTATTCACTAAGTTAACAACAAATTGGAATTGAATTACATATTCTCCGAACTGCGTACCTATCGACACGACAGAGGTAAAAGTAGGGTAGGTAGATACCTACTACTTTTTATGTAAAACTATACCTAAGTATATTAATTAAATTATATTAATATATAATTATATTAATTATTAAATTATTTTTTTTACTTCGCTTATTTTTTACTGCCAGAAACCTATTTGGAGCAGCAGTGAGCACTAAGTTATAAATCAGAAAGTAAAAGGTCAGAGGTTCGATTCTTGGCGTGTTCAATTTGGAAATTCATAATCTCTAAATTGTTTCGTGGTCTGATCTGATTCGACCCTACAGGCATTACCGTAGATACCAAGCGTTTAAACGTTTCGGTATGCGTAGAAACCGATTATGACTGCCCTTCCAGGCTAACTCGCTTCCATCACTGCATGGTCACTTAGCACCATGTATATACATACCAAAAAAATACCCGGAATAATACTTACTACTTAAAATATCTAGAATCTCCTCCATTTTTAAAGTTCAATTATTTAATCCGTTCTTGATTGCTGAAAACGAAAATGTATTTTCTATAAAATAACTTAAATGGATTTTGTGACTGTCTCTTTGACAATTTAATACCACTGGAACAATTGAAGTATTTTAGAAAGGAAAAGGAAAAATAATACGAAATATTTATTTCGGTCCATTTGAAGCTTTTCCGGTCGAGAAGAGCTCTTGCGGGAATTATTTAGAAGTGTCTTGGTATCGAAATTGCGTAAAATATTACGATTTTTAAATTTCTCGATCAAATTGCTTACTGTTACAAAGAGTAGTCTATCCCAACCGATAGACGTCCACTAGTGGACATAGGTCTCTTGTAAGGATTTCCACACACCGCTGCAAAAAAACACTACAACCGCTTTTATAGAATCATCACTCGTCACTCGTCACCCGTCGTCAAACAGATGATGTCGTTGTAGAGCTAGTCCGCCAACACTGCGCTTGGTGCAAGGTTGCCATTTCAGCACCTTTGGACCCCACAGTTTATCGATTCTCTCTATGCTATTGCTATTTTAGCAATACTACTTTAGCAATGTCACTTTAGCAACCACTTTAGTAATGCCACTTTAGCAATGCTACTTTAGCAATGCCACTTTAGCAATGCCACTTTAGCAATACCACTTTAGCAATGCCACTTTAGCAATGCCACTTTAGCAATGCCACTTTAGCAATGCCACTTTAGCAATACCACTTTAGCAATGCCACTTTAGCAACACCACTTTAGCAACTTTAGCAATACCACTTTAGCAATGCCACTTTAGCAATGCCACTTAGCGCCCTATAGTTTTTAAATGGAGTGTCCAAACATCGCGTAATGTTTGCAGTTTGCAGCGTTTCGCTTACCAACTTATTCAGTGAGATCAGACCAAATGCCTCTAGAACTATGAGAGATCCAGAGCTATGAGTTGCGACCGATACGCCGCTCAGAGTCAGCCAGCGGACTGTCAGCCGCTCACTGTTCGCCTATTGGGGACACGGCCTTAGCATCGCAAATCTTAACACTAATTATATTAAACTATTAATTAAATTATATATATTAAACTATTTATATAATTTAATTTATTTAAATTATAATCTGCTCATTTCTGATCACGTTAAGAAATTCAGAGCACTCTCTGGGAGACCAAGCACCTCGAGTTGAACGAACGACCAACTTCTAATAATAATAATAATTAATATTAAAATTAAACGTAATAAGATACATAAATAAACCAAATTAAGGCTCTTATCAAAAGACCTGTACTTTTTCACACTTCTTAATTTTCGGCTGCGTCACGACAGTCCATAATTATGTAATTAATCATCATTTACAATTTCCATAATAAATCACTCCTCCAGCATAAGCGTAAATATTTCCGAGCTTCATTTGGATCTTATTAAATGATGGAAATAACAAAAAGCTAATTAAATTTTTCACTTTATTATGACTCGATGTATTTTGATTTTTGGCTCTTCTAAAAAATCGCAAAATCGCATATATTATATCCGACCTTATGTCCGATGATTGAGAAATATCTTATGGAAGATTTTGTAATATTTTCTTACTGCATTAGCAAAGCGTGCTTTGGCAATAATTAAAAGTTCGCAAGTGTAGCACCTCAAACTGCATTTAGGCAGATATACGGATACCTATGTATTATGTAAGTTATTTTAAAACTAACTTTTGTCTTACAGATTCTTTTACATTACTTGCCTACTATCTTCTCGACATTCTGGTTGTCCCGTTTAGGCGATCACTTCTTAATTTTATATCATGATTTTTAAAATCTAAACTGCGTTTATTAATTTCGTAGTTAGATTTTAATATTTTGCTAAAACTATAAGACATACAAATATTATGCAAAAAGCCGTAAGTCTGTAAATAAATAGACAAAATTTAGAGATGTATTGCTTTGTGCTGGAAGACAAGCTTAACGCATTTTTCTCAGCTATTTTTCTCAAAAACACCAAAGAGTCCGCGAGGCCTAATGAAAATTATGAAGATGGCCGCTCGTCCAATATTCGCGAAACTTATGAATATTGTATGACGAGCAGAGAGATGGCATATTACTAGAGCGTGCAACATGCCACATAATGGCCAAAACCTTGACTGCTGTTGTGCTTTTTTTCATTCAGCGAATTTGCTTTGGAACTGTTTTTAATCTGTCTATATAATTTATGTTTATGTATTGTAAGTATTTATTTATTTTAAAGATCTGTATAACTGACAAAATTACGCCTGTTAAATACATTGAAATTAAAATACCTGACCACTTGAAATATTATCACTCTATGTAACAATAGAAAAAGTAATGTTTTTAATTAAAATGTTATTTACAGAAACTTACTTTTTTTTAAATGAACAATAGAAAAACTAATATTCCCTTTCACCTTCAATAGCATAAAGCATAATATGCTTACTACTAGCATATAACATACATACAGCATAAAAATTATAGCGCAACAGGTGACATTAAAACCTACGAAAATTCATTAACCTTTGAGATATCGTCACTTTAATAAAATTAGTTGGGGTGCTTTTTAACGTGTATGAGTTTAGTTGCTCCACAGGTGTTTATCTCGCAAAAGACCGGGGATTTGACGCAGAAAATGCTAATCTTTCTTGTTTTTCGGCTTTTCTTAAGTACACATCGAGGACTTGAATTTCAGAACCGCGACAATAACAAATTATGAGTTTGATAAGTCGTGGAACATAAAAAAATTTTTCATTATATTCATTGAAGGACAGAAAGGACTTGTATATTATAGGGGTCGGGGCATACTTGCGCATCGAAGCGAATCGAAAAAAAATCACGGCATATTAGCACCTATCTCATATTTCATATTTATTTATTTGTGGACACAGTACAGTATAAGATGTTAACATATTTATAAGTGTTATGCATTCAACCACAGTGTGGTGTACAAAATATACAATTAGGTAATTATTTTTATTACATCTCTATAAAACAAGGCATAAAATTCTATAAAAAAAGTCGAGCGAATGCGCGCGCATTCGTACTTTGCGTCCATTTCTGCTTTACAGTTTGAAATAAAAAAAAATCATTTCATAGCAAACTTTCAATGGATAAAAAATATAATGTGAAATAAGCTCAGTGGCTTTCGTTTTTTGATAGCCACTTTAGAGTTAGGGAATAGGGTGTCAGATTATCAAGTCCTAATTTTAAAACCCCAAAATCGAAACGAAGAAATTTAAAATCAATCATTCGATATTCCGACGGATTACTGGTTAGGTACTAATATTACACATGATCAATGATCATATTTCTATTGTTTTTAACCTCGCCTGCGGTTCGAGTGTCACTGTAACTCTCGACTTACCGCACACGTAGCATAAATAACTATTCCCGAACCCGTATAACATAATTGCACCAGCAATGCAACACAAAAAGGAATTTTATTGCATCAATCCTGTGCAGTGCTTAAAATTTATCGTCCGTTTTCACCTAGAATAACGTTATATTATTAAAATTAAATGGATTTTATATTTTTGCAAGTGGGAATTTCGTACGGAGTGCACGTGCAAACGGATAAATGCTGTAATTCAGTTGTGTACGTTGCCACAGTGATCCATGTAACGCGTTCTAGTGTTGTGCCGCAAGTGGTAATATTTCCTTGGAATGGACCGTTAAATATTTTCTACTAGCGGACCCGGCTGACGTCGTCCTGCCCGCTATTAGCGCCACCTACCGGGTCCAATTTTTCTACTTATAAACCTTCCTCTTGAATCATTCTATCTTTTAAAAAAACCGCATCAAAATCCGTTGCGTAGTTTTAAAGATTTAAGCATACATAGGGACATAGGGATATATAGGGACAGAGAAAGCGACTTTGTTTTATACTATGTAGTGATTGCGCGTCAAGTAGGTACTTAAGTTCGAGGCACTTGAAGGTCACCGGTCGACTTACGTGCCGGGGGTTATAAGTTTGTATTAAGCGGCTATTGAAGACATACATACCTAATGTCCTCTCGATCGGATTTCGGCCACGGCGACCAATCTCTACTGAGACTAGCTAACTACGCAGAAGACATTATAGTGCACAAGTGTGTGCATAGCGCATACACATGCAAGTGCACTCTCTATTCCTTCACTCTCATATTCCGCTGGAATGCCAATGCGACACGACCGGAGAGAGATCAGGCGCAGGACCGATGACTTTACGTGCTAACGTTATACGGGGGTGTATCTAACACCGCCTAGTTCCAAGTTCCAACTCCGGAGTGGCACTGAGAATTTCTTATCAGTCTTTCTTGAAAATTCAATTCCTTACAATTTTTGGCCCGACCCGGGAATCGAACCCAACCTCGTGATCCGCAGTCGTAGTCGTAGTCGTCGAAGAAATACATACAACGTCATTTATAAGTTGAATACAGAGATACAAAATACGTGTCGATTTAGTCGCATTCTCAACGGAATCGCCACATTTATTCTCCTCTACGTGCACTGAGTTTGTTTTAGGATTCCTTTTTTACCCGACTACGGCTACGCCAAATGGAAGGGTTATGATTTTTTAGTAGTATGTATGTATGTATGTATGTATGTATGTATGTATGTATGTATGTTTGTATCCAATTTTTTGTTCCACCGTAGCGCCTAAACTACTGTGCCAATTTTGATGAATGAGGTGTCCATTGATTCGTTGTTAGTTAAGTGAAAACTTGTGCTAGGAGTGGGTACGACAACTGCATAACGGGTGGGGTTTGAACCGTCGACGCGCCCGACGACCGTTGCGCTATTGAGGCTCTATTTAAATTACTACCCGTGCGAAGCCGGGGCGGGTCGCTAGTAAAATTTATAATTCTCTCATTTATTCACGGTCACGCCACATGAGTAGATATCCCCACAGAGGGGAAACTTTTTAACAACGTCCATTTATACCTATTCTCATAGGGTTGTAGGATTGTCACCTGCTGCATGTAAACTAAACATACTGTTAACTGCACAATAGTTAGGCATTTTGTCTAAACACAGCACTTAAGTTTAAATTTTTATAAGTTTATACTATTTTACACAGTCTTTAAACTCTCGCCAAAGACTTTATTCTCAGTATTAATTTACACGAACCACACTTGTCGTTTGCCTCCCAACTGAGCCCCAGCGGAGCGTCCGTGATCCGTTGGTGAGAGTTCATGTGTGCGTGAGCTGCGCTATGTGTGAGTGTACCTACAGCGGGCCGCTTGTATCACAGTAAACAGATTACAACCAGTACTGAAACTATACCTACAAAAATTCGAAACGGCTCACTCACACAAACATGCGCATCGACGAGACCTTTTTTTTATTTAGCAGCAGTCGCTACTTATATTCACGGGAAAACCCCTTATGGGTCTCGACGATGCGCATGTTTGTGTGAGTGAGCCGTTTCGAACGTTTGTAGGTAGTTTCAGTACTGGTTGTATCTGTGTACTGTGCTTGTATAAAGCTTCCTCTCTGTAGGGATATCTACTCATGTGGTCGTGTTCTACAAAAGGCGGGCGGTTCAAAGCGCCCAGCAGTCACGCGTCCACGGCTGAGGCCTACGTCGCCTACTTCTTATTCCGCGCACGCACCTGCCTTTCAGTTCAGTCTGAATTTCAATGGCTCTTTATTACTGCTACACTATGTAGATACCTACTGGGTGAATTCAAATTATACCTACTACGTTGTTATGAATAGTAATATATAGTTTAGTGTCATTGGTTAATGACATCCAAGCAATTTAGCATCCGGGCGTAGAATAGCTAATAATATAAAGACAGAAGGCTCACTCCACACAGACATTTAAAAAAATAACGACTCTGAATTTGACGCAAAAAATGAACGCCGCGCCGACCGACCAATTGGCAACTACGCACCAAACTCTCAGCGCTGACGATCAGCGTGACACTAAATCCAGCTTAAAGATACGGTAAATTGCCTTAAAATTATTTAGCAAATTGCCATACACTTTCGAAATTCATGAATCACTTTTGCCTTAAACTCACTAACGCTCGAACGTCAATCGAGTTTACGATGAGCGACGTTTTACATTCTCCAATGGTGCGGCGATTACGGCGCGGTTCGTTTCGTTTGAATCGACGTCATTTGCATGCAAATTGGACTAAAGATGGCGGCCGCTATGCGAAATGAAAATATTTTAAAAACCCCCATCGGATTGACACGCTTTGACACAGCCAATATAGCAGTGAGCTTTTTGTAAAATTAATTATTTTATGGCCGGTTTTAGAATTTTAAAATCCAATTTTATTAAAACCCTTTTTATACGCATTGGTTATTATTCTTTTTGGGATTTTTGCTATTCGTTTTTGAGGGACCAAAAATTCTCTCGCTGTTGGAATAATTGATGCGACGTTGTTAATTCGAGAATTACTCGTGTAAAACGTTATTAATTTGATTTTATGGGTAGGTAATTCTGTAGTAAAAAGTTTCCAATCCGAGTCTAACGTTACATATTTAGTTAGTACGAACCAATTACGCGCCAGACAGTTATTATGGCTGCTCGAAAAATATTTTTTATCAAATTTTGAGATCCCTCGCTATCCATATGCTCAATTAATATTAATATTAAATGTACACTGATAGAAAAATTATGTTTTGGCGACGACGGAATACATAAATAATAATTCACGCACACTTCAATGATTTTATGATCATTGATCGTGAATTAAAATATTTTTTTTGGTGGTCTACATCCTAAAAAAAATCTAATTTTACACTTTAGCATAGGTACTAATTTAAACACATTATATGCAAAAATATTCAAATGTTATTTGTGTCTCCCAATTTTTGCGTCCGTTTAATTGCAAACGAACAGAGAGGAAAATAGATTGCTTATAGCTCACTGAATTATCTGACTAGCTAATACCGATAGACGCGGTGTTGCGGTCCCAAGGTACTTGAATACTTAGCGACACCAAAAATCGCAAACCCCATAATATGGGATAAAATGGTAAACTATCCCAGTATACAATGTGCTTCAACACAAAAACCAATCACCCCGACTCCAAGAAGTCATGTCTGTCCGACAACTTATGTTAGGAACAAGTAAAAATTAAAAAATAAAAAAAAACCCCTGACATTCGCCATTTTGTGGTAACGGCCATCTTGTATTTACATATTGCTATTCTACTAGTACTAATACCCATATTGAGAGAGTTGCGAAAAATATGTAGGTAATCCGCCATTTTGTGGCGGCAATCATCTTGGACCAATTTTCAACTAAAACCAATCACCCCGACTCCAAGAAGTCATGTCTGTCTGACCACTTACGTTCGGAAAAATAGAATAATTGCATTGCAAATGGAGATCTATACGTAGCACTTAACAAATTCCAGAAATCCAAGGTGAAATTTATACTCGCAATAAATGCACGTTGAAATGAATTGCTCTGAGGCCTTATGCCGATTTTGTACATAGTGACAACGACGATCGAAATTCGAATATTGACACACAATGACTTCAGAGCAAAATGAACCCAAAGACACTTATTTTAAAGTCGTAATTGAATAGTTCGAATATCTATTTTACAACATTTCTGTTTGGAGCGCTGGCTGTTTTTGAATGCTGAATGTATTGGCGAACTCAAACCTTAATATAAGCCATTTTAAGTCAATTTTACTCTGCAGTCATTGTGATTCGATCAGTAGTATTTAGTAAAGTTTTCGTGCTCTGCAAAGCGAGAGTAAGCGTTCTGAGCGTGCTAGTATATCGCTGTGCCGAGTTTGATAAATTGCTAATATTATCAACGCAAGCCTCCGGCGGCGATTTATTGCGACTAAAATATGCGGTCATTGTATCAGCTGGTCAGCGTGCATAGTATTCATTCCTTTTAGAATGTATATTACATTTACCTTCTCGCTAACAAACCTAGGTATTAAGGAGAATAGCAACGTATTAAAATATTGTCTCACAATCAGTAAAATATGTACCCTAAAAATATATGTAAATACGAGTAGGTATTATAAGCTTGCATATTTCGACATCGTTGCTAAATTTTGAATATCGAAAAATATAACGTCACAGTAAAATGGACCTAAAGCGCATGAGTAGATATCTCTACAGAGGGGAAGCTTCATACAAGCGGCCGGCTGCAGGTACACTCACACATTATTAAGCTCTCACCAACGCGTTCACGCCTCCGCGTCTGACGCCACCGGCTCAGTTGGATGGCAAACGTGCGCTATGTGTGACTGTGCAGTGCACCTACAGCGGGCCGCTTGTGTGAAGCTTCCTCTCTGTACGGATATCTACTCATGTGCCTAAAGCATCTTGTTGTAAAGTTAAAACATTCAGTACTTCCCATTTTTACTTTTCAAAGTTTCCGCATGAGGCGCTGGCTGATAGATGTGTGGACGAACTCAAACCTTAAAACAAGCTATTTTAGATCTATAAAAGACCTCTTAATTAATTAATAGTTGATATACATTTTTTAGCAATATAGTAATATTATAGTAATCCTATTTAGCTTGTTTCTTGATTAAAGTGTTGCCCTCATTTAAGTGATACGTGGCCTTGAGTTGGTTAATTAGGCCACGAATATAAAGAAACTTTCATACATAGTGGCTGTAGGTTTATGAGGGCCGACCCTCTAGGGAGTGATTAAACTAGGTAGGTACGCATAGCGGAATAGAAACGGTTAATTTACTAACCGAGTATAAAAGGAGAAGTTTTATGGTATGTTCATATTATACTTACTTCTATACTTTATGACTCTTTTATACACATAAACCGATTTTGATGTAATTCAATAGGGAGATAGTTTGCATCCAGGAAATGGAATTAGGTTACTTTCCCCTTACATACATACATACTTATCCTAAATCCACGTGAACGAAGCTATGGGCCTTAGCTAGTATAAAATATTCTGGAGTGTCGACGCAATGAACAGCGTTTTTTTTTACGTAATTATTTAAAACTAGCTTCTACCCGCGGCTTCGCCCGCGTGAATTTCGGTTTTTCACAAATCCAGAGGGAATCGTGGATTTCCGGTTCCCGTTCCCGCTCCCTTTGCCAACCTTTATACATACTTTCAAGGAAGCTTGCTATTGTAATCTACCTACAACTGTAGCTATAGATTTTATTTCTTCGTTCGGTTTTTTCAAAATCTCGTGGGAATTGTGGATTTTTCCAAGATAAAAAATTTTACCTATGTGTTAAGTCAGGGCATAATTTATCTCCATTAAAAATTTCAGCTAAATCGGTTCAGTAGTTGCGGCGTTAAAGAGTAACAAACATACACACACACGCATAAACACACACACACTTTCGCCTTTATAATATTAATGTGAAGTACGATTCTGCAGATGCCGCCATCTTTGGTTCAGTAGGTATGCATGCAAACGACGCGACGTCTTTTTCATAGACGAAAAATTTAGTCGTCTCATCGAATCGAACCTACTCACGAAGATTCAGCTTGTTATTAATCACTAAAAAAATTGATTCGTCGGCTGCCGGACCATAAGGGCTTATAGAGGTCGGTCGCTTCTTGTATAAAGTAAGTATTATTTTCCATTTTCGAGATTACTTACACAATATTCAAAATAGACCCGAAGTATTGTAATGAATACAATAGAGCAGTAATTCTATAGGGCTTTTCTCAGCTTGGTTTCTGAAGTGTTTGATAGCTGTGAAATGGTCTTGGCACTTTGAAAAAGGCTGTTATAAAATTATACGGCGGTAAAAGACGTTTTGTTTTAATGTTTCATTTTATTTAAGGTTTATTGAAGCCCTAGTGGCTAGGACGTCGGCTTTCTTGTCGTGATGCCGGGGGTTCGATCCCAGGCATTACCTATACTGTGCAATTAAATATCACTTGCTTTAACGGTACCTGCCTCGTAGGTCTAATGGTTAGTATATTCGACTGCAGATCACGAGGTCCCGGGTACGATTCCCGGGTCGGACAAATAATTGTTAGGTATCGGGTTTTTCTGTCAAGAAATTCTCAGTGCCAGCCCGGTGTTGGTAGTTGGCGGTGTCTCACCCCCGTGCCTCGGAGAAACCTGCATGCCTGAGAGTTCTCCATAATGTTCTCAAAAGTGTGTGAAGTCTGCCAATCCACACTCGACCAGCGTGTTGGACTACGGCCTTTAGGTCGTAGTCCAACACGGCCTTGGACAACGTCAAAGAAGGGTTTTAACCCTTCTCATTTTGAGAGGAGACCTGCTCAGTACTGGGCCGGCGATGGGTTGATCATGATGATGAAGCTTAAACTCTATAGTCTAATTACCAGATATAAAAGCACCATTCCATTGTAAGCACCATTCCGAACCAGTGGTAGATTCATTTGTCGATTCAAAAGCACTTGTAAAAGTTTATCTGAATAAAAAATATGTCTTAAGGTGCGTCCAGACTTGAACATTTCACCGAACCGAACAGCGAACATTTCGGCGAACTTGTTACGCTCAATGTGGACGGCGCGCTTGGAGCGCTTGAGATAGGTTACTGCGTAACAGTTCGGCGAAACTTTCGCCGAACTGTTACCCAGTAACCCATCTCAAGCGCTCCAAGCGCGCCGTCCACATTGAGCGTAACAAGTTCGCCGAAATGTTCGCTGTTCGGTTCGGTGAAATGCTCAAGTCTGGACGCACCTTTAGACTTGCCTTTACACAAGTTTAAGAACTCTATTAAAAGCATGCTCATAAATAAAGCTTATTATACAATTGAAGATTATATAAACGATAAAAAAGCTTGGATTTAACTCGTTCCAGCAATGGGCGAGACGGCATTTCAATCATGTACATTAATAATAATAATTGTTATAATGTTATTTTTAAAAAAAAGAGCAACAGCCGAGTTTCTTGCAGGTTCTTCTCGGCTGGAACTGCATTCCGAACCTGTGGTAGATTCAATTGACGATTCAAAAGTACTTGTAAAAGTTTATTTGAATAAAAAACTTTTCTATTCTATTCTATTCTAAAACAGTTCCTACAAAAAAGATGATAAATTCAAAACTTATATAAATAAAAATCAGTTGCCGCATGTAGACATGACAAATGCCTGACAGATACTTCAGGTACCTACTTAATAGTTTTAACTATTTGGGGTAAAATCGAACATCAGGTGGTGATGCTGTTTTTCATACAAATAACTCATTTTATTTTTAAATGACAACTGTCAGAATTCCACCGAATTAAAAATCAGATTATAGATTATTTGAGTACTTTCCACATTCTATACCACCACTCAAAATAATGATCATTCAATTACATAAGTTCGCAAGCAATGTATGGAATGAAAGCAATGAATGAATGAATGAATGTTTAATTATCCGGCCAGACCTTTGGTACACAGAATGTAACGCCGAAATTGTCGGGTCTCGACTCCGCTAACTTTAACTTGCCGGGATTGTTAAGCGATTATGCCCGGGCTACACGAGGCTAGTTTTTCAAGCTAGGATAGCAAGCTAGTGTCAGTAAGCTAGCAAGCTAGTACTTCTGGCTTCGTGTAGACAAAACTAGCTTTGTTTCTAAGCTAGTAAACTAGTAAGCTAGTTGACAAGCCAGGACAGTGTTTAATAGGATGGAGTTCTATTTTTTAGGCTAGTAGCACCCCCACCACTGATTTTACTATCCTGGCTTGTGTACTAGCTTCATGTGGCCGGCGAAGCTAGTTTTCAGTTGACTCGTAAGCAGTAACCACGCGTTTTGTTTGTTTTTCTCCGCGACGTGTTTTTGGGATTTTAAGATGCCCAAACTAAGTACGGAGATTAATGTAAAGTTCGTACAACTGTACCGTGACCATGAATCATCCACGATCCATCAATGATCCACGTTCATCTCTTCTTAAAATCCACGGTCTTACCCACAGCCGTTTTTGTAATTCATCTTCTAGTGCGAATTGGCACAGTTTTTCAAGTAACTGTTTTAGTCGAATAGTGTTTTTTTTCACCTGCAGTTCATTTTGGACGTGTGGTCACCTCATAATACTAGCTTAAAATAATATAGCCTCATGTAAACAGAACTAGCATATTCCAAGCCAGGTCAGCTAGCCAAGACAGTTTAAAAGAAAACTAGCTTGCTATCCTAGCTTGAAAAACTAGCCTCGTGTAGCCCGGGCATTAATCTAAAACGGTTCGTTAGGTGCCACTAATGTACCTACTACTGAAATGGCTAACAAGTATAAATTAAAAATTTTAAAAACCCCAGATATTCGCCATTTTGTGGTGGCGGCCATCTTGGATTTGGATAGTGCTATTCTACTAATCGTGCCCTTTCATTTGATACCAATATTGAGGGAGTTGTGAAAAAATACGTCATCCGCCATTTTGTGGTGGCGGCCATCTTGAATCGATTTTCATCAAACATAGCTAAGAACACTCCCGACTAATTAACCTTTCAAACAAAAACAAACCGTATTTGAATCGGTTCACCCGTTTTAGCGCTACGGGGGAACAGACAGACACACACACACACACACACACACACACACACATACACACAGAGACACTGTATATTGACTGTATGTGTATTTTGACTTTCATCCTCTCTCCCAAGGGAACTCTATGATGATGTAGTATGAACTTAAATCATGCCAAGTTTCATTTCAATCCATTCAGTAGTTTTTGCGTAATACATGCACAAACATACAGACAAACAGACAAAATTTTCAAAAACAGCTTTTTTACGTTTTATTACTTATCCCTTACGTCACTCACTTATTTTTTTGTAAATATCTTTAATGGACAGGCACAGAAAGTCTATGGTTTTAATCTATGTATAGACTAAGCACCTGCCGAGTGCACGCCTGCCTCACTGCATCTTTGTCTGTCAAATGAAATTGCGCGCGCCACACTTTTCTGTCACTTTCAACACTCGCACCGAACATTTTATATCTTAAAATCCAGGCAACCATGATTTAGCACCACTTTTGACCAGGCAACCAAATACGGTTCGATTAAGAATAAAATAATCTTTCATTTGACATATAATTCGTTTAAATAACAGATGAGGGTAGAAATTTCTAAGGTGGGATCTCCTACTAAATCTATAGTTAGTTAGGTTTAGGTTAGGTTTCTACGAGGCGTTGTACCGCAACGATAAATCATAGTGTTTTGTGGATCTATGTCCAGTGATAGAGACGTCTTTCGTTTGAGACGTTGACGACGACAAAATTGCCCCTACCGGGAGTCGAATTCTGGACCTCCCACTTATAAGAGCGCAGCGCTCTCACCACTGCGCCAAGGGGGCCGTCAAAATGTATTCAAGCTGTCAGAGATCAAAGAAAAAGATAATTAATTTTTGTACGAGGAATATAGAGGTAGACTAAATTTTATAAGAGAACTGGGAGATATCGAAACTCATAAACTTAATAAATAAACGGTAGGAATGGTTTGTATTCTAATTACTGTCAAGCTTAATTCCAATTACTGAGGATCTTCGTCCGTAATTGCAATGCACTCAAATATTAATCCATTAATGTTTTTAAAAATAATCTAATTAATAGCACAGAATATAATATAATAGTACTACGTATTAATAGGTAGATATGTCATCAATTCAACTCTAAATAAAATAATAAACTTTATATGTGAACCTTATAATATTATGAATAGGCGAATTTCTAAGCATATTGTATTATTTTCTAAATTATAAAATAAACTTCAAGAGAAACTTAGTCTGAAATAAACGAGTTGGCGGAGTAATCTCGATTGCCGTGCGAACTTATAAACAATAAACTACATTCACGTGTCCAAACTTTTTAATTGAGTTTATTTATTCTTGCTCTACGAGAGAGTCTTCCTAATGGCGATCGCACACTCGTACCACTAGACAAACTGCAAGAGGCGCAATAGGCGTACGCAACGCGGCTTTCAACAAAATTAAGTAAGTACTAAAATGTATGTGACGTCAAAAGCACATTCAAAACGTATCCTTTGATTATCCACATGGCCAGATTGATAATGTAACTCACGAGTGCGCCCTAAAAAATGTTCACTTAAATTGGTAGGATCGCTCTCACCTACTTCAGTGTCACTTAATAAACTACGCAGTAAACAGCTCCCGAAAAATAAAAAAATATGCCGGTTTGTGCGGTGAAATTATGTCGTAATTATCCTTCACAACAAAATAAGAGGTCGAAGATCTCATATCATCAGTAAGTTTTTACATTTGCGTATGTTTTTTTGAGAAAATAGGATTTTTAATTTCGATGTTTTATAGGTACGTCGAACTGGCCGGTGATACCAGCTGAGCATTGTGGTATTTTGCACATTATTGTGCAAAAATATATTGTTGTATGTTATACGTGTGTGAACATTAATAATTATTAATAAAATCAATTTGTTGCCAGTAGTGAGGTAATTTGCCACAAATATAGGGAAGTCCCGGAATATAGTAAATATTTATTATTAATATTATACTTACTGAATTTTGACCTTCAATAATTTTTTTAAATAATAATTATCCTACTAATATTATAAATGTGAAAGTGTGGATGTTTGGATGTTTAGATGTTTGGATGTTTGGATGTTTGTATGTTTGGATGTTTGTTACTCAATCACGCCGCAACTACTAAACCGATTTGGCTGAAATTTTGAATGGAGATAGAATATGCCCTGACTTAAAACATAGGCTACTTTTTATCCTGGAAAAATTCACAGTTCCCACGGGATTTTGAAAAACCCGAAATCTATAGCTACAGCTATAGGTAGATTAATATAGAGAACTTCCTTGATAGTAGGTATAAAGGTTGGAAAAGGGAGCGGGAACGGGAGCCGGAAATCCACGATTCCCTCGGGATTTGTTTAAAACCGAAATTCACGCGGGCGAAGCCGCGGGCATTTCCTAGTTCTAAATAATTATGATTATAAATATAAATTATATAAAAAAAAATTAAAAATAAATTTTCTAATTAGTTTATAATTATTATTAATACTTAATTAATGTAGATTTCCAACGGATCCAATACTAAGACATCGCTGGACAGCTGTCATCAGAAGGACACGACATGACGACTGTTGGAAACGTATTATAAAAGTATTTGACTAAATCAAGAAATAATTTTTATTTAGTATCTAGTGTTACGAATTTGCAGCGCCACCTACCGGATTCAATTAGGTTATGAATCTAAACTCCCCAGGGACAAGAAACTTACAAAATTTCAACAAAATTTGTTCGTAATAAAAAAAATCCTAGAACATGACTGCAGCACCACCTACAGGGTCCAATTGTAGATACAAACTATCTTCTTACCCACACAAACACACACCAAAAATTCCATCATAATCGGTCCAGCCGATATTTAAATAATGAGGTAGATACCTAATGAATATTCTGTAATCAAGTAATTACTAATGCTGTTTCCATGGCAAACTATTGATTTACATTAAACAAACAGTTTTACACACACGTAGATTAAAGATAAATAATTAATAAAAACAAAATTTTATCCTACACCATACTTGATTTATCTATAAAAATTGTGCAATTGTCCAAATAACCGGTATCCCTAGGCGCGCACACATATGCGATTCGAGGTTGTATCGTACACGGCGCGATTACCGAGGTCACGCACACATAGCCAGTAGGCGCGGCCGTCTTGACGAGTAATAATATTTCGCGTTGCTCCCTCTTGGGAACTCTTTGAACGTATCATTAATTATATTTATATACTGGTATTAATTGTATTAGGTGTATGTGCACACAGCACAAGATCGTGTGCTGTGGCGATCCTTGCAAGAGACCTATGTCCAGCAGTGCACGTCCATTGGTTGAAACGAACGAACGAACGAGGTGTATGTAACTGTCATAATAATAATTAGGTAATTTTATTATATTAAGTGTATAGATTAATATATATATTTAAGAATATGACTGTAATTGCAATAAAAATCATTACCTGCCAGTTGGTAAAAATGTTATTATTCTAATTTTAATTAATCACTAGCTTTTGCCCGTGGCTTCGCCCGCGTGAATTTCGGTTTTTCACAAATCCTGAGGGATAAGTAGATTTCTGGTTCCCGTTCCCGCTCCCTTTTCCAACCTTTATACTTACTTAGGGAATTTTTTATCTCCATTCAAAATTGCAGCCAAATCTGTTCAGTAGTTTTGACTGGCCCGTTGGCGCGGTTGGCAGTGACCCTGCCTTCGACATACATACGACTAAAACAAACTAAAGAAATAAAAAACATCATAACCCCTAATAAACACAAAATCTCCGATTCAAAATAAAAATTACGAAAACGCACGCAACAACCGCAGTACACATCCGCACGCATTAGCTCCCTCGTTCGAAATGGAGATTGGAATTGGATTGGAGCATGCACCCTCTTCACCGCACGCGCCCGCCGCGCGGCGGCGTACCGCCGCACCGCGTACGCGGCCATCGCGCGCAGCGAAAATACCTATCAGGGCGTTTTTTAACATAGGTACTTACCGATTTCAACGCAACTCCTTTTTTGAAAGTCGGTAAAAAAGTAGCCTATGTTACTCCTTGGTTAATCCTCTACTTGTCTGTGAAAGTCCCGTCAAAATCGGTTCAGCCGTTCCGAAGATTAGCCCGTTCAAACAGACAGACAGACAGACAAAAATTTTAAAAACGTGTGATTCGGTTATGGTATCGTTCAAATAACCATATGAGTTTAATATGTGGTAGTTATTTCGAAATTACAGACAGACACTTCAATTTTATTTATTAGTATAGTATAGATAATTCAATTCCTTGACTAGATAGATATTATTAACTACATTTTACCTTCGAATTTGTCCATGGAGTTTTAAAAATCCCACGGGAACACTTTGTTTTCCAGTGATAAAAGTATTCTATGTAAAGGAGAATGATCAACCCTGACCCAAGCATTTACACAAAATGTAATTTACTAAAAATTATCTTACGAATATATGACAATTTGAAAATTAATAATTATTAATGCTAAAGCTGCTTTTAAAAAAATGCAATAAAAAAGGAATTCAACCGTCTCTTCCTGTTTCTCTGGCACGTCTGGTGGCCATTTGCATTACTTTCTACGCATACATGCCCAAACAAAAAGTTTTGTTGTTAAAAAAAATCATGTCACTTGCAATAAAACAGATATTAATTATATTAATACATTATTCTATTTATTTGTTGTAAATCGTACAATATGATTAAAGTAAATAAGCAATAATTAATAATATTATTTTGTTGTAATATTGTTTTAACTTCGTTGCGTTTTGTGCAATGGAATATATAACTACAACCTTCTTGATTTTGTGTAACTTAACTTATTATATTTCAAGATGCCAATGTGACATTGTCACTGTTTTAGTTATGTGTGACGCTAGTGACGTCTAGTCTGTTTACATTTTGAATGTTTATTGTAGCGCAGCGGAGACCAATATTAATTCTATGGTTTATTGTTTTTCCTTACCAACGACTTTTGCTATATTATACGGATTCGATCTCGCCTACTCGCCGACTTTACGCTTTTCTACGGATTCTGATTTTTGTTCGTGATTTGGATAACATTGTTGAGGTGCATTAAATGTCAGTTGAATGTAAACATGATGCCTTTGATATGATGCTAAGACATGATGTGTCTTCGTTAGATTCTACATTGCAAACTACTCTCAACATGGACATCGTTGCAACAGGTATGTTAAGTATAGTGCGCGCTAAACAAATAGTTCAAATCGGCAGGAACGATACACGGCTTTCCTTACTAGTTTAACAATCATAAACTACACATAACCTAGAATCATTTTCAAACTTAAACTAAGATTTATTCAAAAACGGCAGCTCCTAGAGGTATTAAAATGGTGTGTTTGGTTATCAGGAATAAATCTGCAATAAATGCTGCATACAACACGCTTGTAAACGACTGGGTTACACGCCCATAGAATTTTGGGCATTCTCCTTTGAGAATTATAATATTTATGCCACAGGTAGTGCAATAAAGTTCGCCGTTGTCATCAAAAGAGGTAGGCATTCGGTCGACATCATCTCTGGCTCATTCATTATTGTGGCACGCCCGATGCTCCTGACTTTACTCGGTATCTTAAATTAATAAATAAATAATGCACCTTCGGCGGCTTCCGCGGATCTTGGGGCTATGTGCGATCACCTAAAACATTCATTTCAATAAAATACTTAGTCCGCAACTTTCAAAGAATTGCAATATATTTACGTACCTATAAATATTATTCATGAGTAGTTATAATGATTATTAATTTAAGTACCTATACATAATATTTTTACAGACTTCTCTCACCCACACTCTAATCTTTCAGATGTCTCAGAAGTCAACATCATTAAATACTTAATGAATGGTAGAATTCTTAATAACATTTCTATGAATTGTATTGAAATGAAGTCTTAAAGGTAATATCGAGTCGCCTAATATCGCCGCACTTAAAACATGATAATACTCTTGGGAGAAATTATATCGACCCGGGATCCGTTTTTCATAGAAAATAATGCAGACCTACTACTTTCAAACTGATTTCTAACGGACTTGCAATAATAGGATTCGTTTTAACATCAAATTGCATTGCTATTAATCTAAATTTCTTATTCATTTCAGAAAAAGATATATCCATTCTCTGTGGAGACAAGATTGTGGAACGTTTGAAAAAATGTATGGCAAAAGTTTCGATTATCACAAGACTTCGGTGTTTTGTATCTACGGAGTTTTCTGATGACAATGTTGTTTTTATGGGTTTCATAAGAAACTTGGATGATTGGTTTGAAAAGAATTAAGAATCCATGTTTCGTTGACGCAATATACCTAATAACGTTACGTATCGCAATTTTTTTTGTTTTCATTAAAGTTAACAAGAAAGAAGAAACAGTACCCTAAAAATTTAATAGTATAAAATATAATAATTAAGTTACACCAGAGTATTTAGCAAACCAGTCTCAGTCAGATCTCAGTTCGTCTTAACCAAAACAAGCAGTATAGATATTCTGAGTTTGCGCACCTCCAAAACTTTACCAAAAATACTAAGTACGTATCGAAAAACTGTAATATGTAGAATAGAATAGTTAAGAATAGAATAGAATAGAATAGAAAAGTTTTTATTCAAATAAACTTATACAAGTACTTTTGAATGGTCAATTGAATCTACCACTGGTTCGGAATGCCATGTAATACAACTAGTAGGGCGCGTGGGTGCGCGGCCCGCAAGCGGACCGCGAGGTTTTGCTTTCGGGTATTTTGGTTTGAGGAGCCTCCACTTATCTTTCCCAAATTCCTAATCCTCGATCATTATCAGTATCACTCTCCATATTTTTTCTTCGAATCATTCTGCTCATCAAATAGATCTTTAGGTATTGATCATCTTTTTCCAAGAAACCACTCTTCCATCTTGTATACTTGGTGAGATAAACACCGACGAAATTTGTATAGCCACCATCTTGAATCCGCCATTTTGGTATTTTTTTTTCGCCGTGCCAACTGGATGAGGTTTTGAGTAATTTTTGTTTGAGCACCTCCCACCTATCTACAATACCCTGCCCGGGCTCCTCAACCATCTTCCAAACCCTCAATCATCATGTCTTCCCATATTTTTCTTTGAGAGTTCTCCAAAGAACCTCATCAAAGCCTTGGATAGTTCACAACTTGTAGTCTCTTCAATATTCGCCATACATTTTCTATGGAAAAATAAATTCCGCCATTTTGAATTTTTTTTCTATGCATCGAGTAGATCTTCTGATCCTGATCATCTTTTGCGAAGAAACCACTTTTCCATCTTTTATACCCTCCGAGTTGGACGCCGACGAAATTTGTATAGCGGCCATCTTTTTTTCGCCATTTTGAATTTTTTTTCAACTCATTGCCAATTGGATGACGTTTCAAGTGACATTTGGTCGAGCACCCCCCACCTATCTTCAATAGCTTAAGCATGCCATTCCCTCGTCTCTGAAATCTTCAATCATCAGCTCTCTCCATATTTTTCCTCTTAATGAATTTTTATCCTCTATACGACACCATTATTGAAAAAAAAAAATTTCATACAAAATTGTTCAGGAGAGACGATGAATGAGTCAGTGAATCAGAACGAACAGCTATATATATATTAATGTAAGTAATACAAAATTAACCCAAAGACTCTTATTTTAAAGTCGTAATTCAATACTTCGCATATTAATTTTACAACATTTCTGCTTAGGGTGCCTGGCTGTAAGCGAATGCTGAATGTACCTACTGGCGAACTCAAACCTTAAAATAAGCCAGTTTAGGTCCATTTTACTCTGAAGTCATTGTGTTTCGACAAGTAGTATTGAGTAAAGTTTGCGAGCTGTGTAAAGTGAAGCTAAGTATACAGGATCACGTTCCGATCAGAGAACGCGAAGCAACTAATTTGCAACTCATCTGAGGTACAAGTAGTTTATCATGTAAGCGAACTACGTCGCTGTCTTTGCTGGAAAAAGCAAAACTTGGGAATTAAATGCACTTTATACTATGCGATATTATACTTAATTCATATTTTTAACCCCCAACACAAAAACGACGGGGTGTTATAAGTTTGACGTGTCTGTGTGTGTGTGTGTGTCGGTCTGTTCCACCGTAGCGCTCAAACGGGTGAACCGATATGAATGCGGTTTTCTTTGTTTGAAAGGTGAATTAGTCGGGAGTGTTCTAAGGTATGTTTGATGGAAGTCGGTCCAAGATGGCCGCCGCCACAAAATGGCGGATTACATATTTTTTCACAACTCCCTCAATATGGGTATCAAATGAAAGGGATTCACTAGTAGAATCGCACTATGCAAATGCAAGATGGCCGCCACCACAAAATGGCGAATGAAATTTTTAAATTTCTAATTTATATTAATTGTCTGTCAAGAAACTCTCAGTGCCGGCCCGGAGTTGGAAGTTGGCGGTGTTAGATACACCCCCGTGCCTCGGAGAGCACGTAAACCCGTTGGTCCTACGCCTGACCTCTCTCCGGTCGTGTCGCATTGACGTTTCATCGGACTATGAGAATGAAGAAATAGTGAGTGCACCTACATATGTGCACATGCGTGATGCGATGCGCACTTGTGCACTATAATATCTAATGCGTAGTTGGCTATTCTCCACCTCATGCCTCACTTCAAGAATACGAGGAAATGCATAGTACGGACAACAATATCTTCACTTACGACCTGTGTGCTTAGTCTAAAGCGGAGCACTCGAAAACGAACTCGAAAACTATTGATCGATTTCAGAGTAAAATAGACCTAAAATGTCTTGTATTAAGGTTTGAGTTCGCCAATACATTCAGCATTGTTCGAATGCTGAATGTATTGGCGAACTCAAACCTTAATACAAGACATTTTAGGTCTATTTTACTCTGAAATCGATCAATAGTTTTCGAGTTCGTTTTCGAGTGCTCCGATTTAGACTAAGCACACTGGAAATATCGTCCTAGTAGAGGGAAAAAAGTCCTCTTCCAGCATAAAAGTCTCTATGACGTCACAGAAATTCAACTAACGTCTTTAGCGAGCCCGCTAGTGCTCGAGTGTGTAATTTGACCCGCGAAACTAAGGCGCATAACTTCTGAGGAAGCATTCATTTAAAACTTAAATTTTCATCTTACTATCTCGGAATGCAGTTCCGCGGTTATTCGTTAAGGAATTCGAGTTAATTGGGCACCTGGGCTTTAACTTTTAAATTAATTTAGTGGTGTATTAATAAGTACGACTCCTTATTCCGGTGAACTGGAGAATATTTTAGTTAGTTAGGTTTCAATAATTTACTTAGTTTAGTTTTGGTTCTTCGAATCTGGTCCAATATTGACGTTTATAATTCCGAAGTCACCCGCCTCGTGTTCAGATTACACTAGTAGGGCGCGTGGGTGCGCGGCCCGCAAGCGGACCGCGAGGTTTTGCTTTCGGGTATTTTGGTTTGAGCAGCCTTCACCTATCTCTCCCATATAATTTGGAATCCCCATGAAAATAAATATATAGACATGGTGGAAAAAATCCAAAAAAAATTCATCCGCTGGCTTTATAGAAAGCAATACGGGTATTGGGTAGGGTACCCTACAATATACCCGAGCATGTTTCTCCTTGGTATGACTGGCTATGATACTCTGAAATTGCGGCGCAATGTAGCCTTACTCACTTACATAGTCAGTCTAATCCGGGGGGAAAAATGTAACATGGATATATTGCAGTCTATCTGCTTGTACGCGCCTAATGGTTATGCGGTTGCGCGTCGACGCAGGTTGTTCGCGCTGCCACGTCACAGAACTAAGCTGGCTCAACATGCCCCGGTGTCTCGTGCGCTGCGCTTGCTCAATGATTTGGTTCGCGAAAATCCGGGACTGGATGTTTACCACACTCCACTGGATCAGCTCACCAAAAACATAAAAATATTATTAGAAAAAAAGGAGTATTAATTTTGATTTAGTACTATGTATTGTTTTTGTCTTATTTTTGTTTGTTCTTTTATTTTATGTTTTAGTTTTAGTTATGAATTTGTAATATTTGTAGTGTGTGTAATGGCCCAGGGAGATGAATTGGTTAAATCTGTAATGTCTCTCTGGGTATTTCTTACAATAAATAAATAAATAAATAAAAAATATTCCTAATCCTCGATCATTATCACTCTCCATATTTTTTCTTCGAATCCAAGTAGATCTTTAGGTATTGATCATCTTTTTCCAAGAAACCACTTCCATCTTGTATACTTGGTGAGATAAACACCGAGGAAATTTGTATAGCCACCATCTTGAATCCGCCATTTTGGTATTTTTTTTCGCTCAGTGCCAACTGGATGAGGTTTCGAGTAATTTTTGTTTGAGCACCTCCCACCTATCTACAATACCCTGCCCGGGCTCCTCAACCATCTTCCAAACCCTCAATCATCATGTCTTCCCATATTTTTCATTGAGAGTTATCCAAAGAACAGCATCAAAGCCTTGCATAGTTTACAACTTGTAGTCTCTTCAATATTCGCCATACATTTTCTATGGAAAAAGAAATTCCGCCATTTTGAATTTTTTTTTCTATTCATCGGGTAGACCTTTGGATCCTGATTATCTTTTGCGAAGAAACCACTCTTCCACCTTTTATACCCTCCGAGATGGAGACCGACGAAATTTGTATGGCGGCCATCTTTTTTTCGCCATTTTGAATTTTTTTTCAGCTAACTGCCAATTGGATTACGTTTCGAGTGACATTTGCTCGAGCACCCCCCACCTATCTTCAATACCTTAAGCGTGCCATTCGCTTGTCTCCGAAATCCTCAATCATCAGCTCTCTCCATATTTTTGTTCTACTCCAATTTTTGTCCTCTATACGAAACCATTAGTGAAAAAAAAATTTTTCATACAAAATTTTACAGGAGGGGCGATGAATGAGTGAGTCAGTGAATCAGAACGAACAGCTATATATATATTAACTAGTAGGGCGCTTGGCTGCGCGGCCCGCTAAAGCGGACCGCGGGGATTTCAGTATTATTTTTGTTTTAGCAGCCTCCACCTTCTTCTATCATTTTCAGCATCTTTAACCCTGGCCGTGCTCCTCATCCATCTTCCAAACCCTCGATCATCATCACTCTCCAAATTTTTTTCTCCGAATCATTTGCCAGAAGGAGAGTTCTTCCATAAAAACAAATTTTGAAAAGGAACCGTATCAAAGTCTTGTATAGTTTCCCAACTTATAGTCTCTTCAATATTCGCCATATATTTTGTGTGAAAAAAATAAATTTTGCCATCTTGATTTTTTTCTGTTCATCAAATTGTAGATCTTCAGTTCTTGATCATCTTTTGCCAAGAAACCACTCTTCCATCTTTTATACTTGGTGAGATAGACACCGACGAAATTTGAATAGCCGCCATCTTGAATCCGCCATTTTGTTTTTTTTTTTCAGCTCAGTGGCAATTGGATGAGGTTTTGAGTAATTTTTGTTTGAGCACCTCCCATCTATCTGCCATACCCTGCCCGGGCTCCTCAACCATCTTCCAAACCCTCAATCATCATGTCTTCCCATATTTTTCATTGAGAGTTCTCCAAAGAACCGCATCAAAGCCTTGCATAGTTTACAACTTGTAGTCTCTTCAATATTCGCCATACATTTTCTATGGAAAAATAAATTCCGCCATTTTGAATTTTTTTTCTATTCATCGGGTAGACCTTTGGATCCTGATCATCTTTTGCGAAAAAACCACTCTTCCATCTTTTATACCCTCCGAGATGGACACCGACGAAATTTGTATGGCGGCCATCTTTTTTTCGCCATTTTGAATTTTTTTTCAGCTCACTGCCAATTGGATGATGTTTCAAATGACTTTTGCTCGAGCACCTCCCACCTATCTTCAATACCTTAAGCATGCCCGTCGCTCGTCTCTGAAATCCTCAATCATCAGCTCTCTCCATATTTTTGTTCTGAATGAATTTTTGTCTTCTATACGAAACCATTGTTGAAAAAAAAATTTTTCATACAAAATTTTACAGGAGAGGTGATCAATCAGTCAGTGAATCAGCACGAGCAGCTATATATATATTAACTAGTAGGGCGCGTGGGTGCGCGGCCCGCTAAAGCGGACCGCGAGGTTTCGCTTTCGGGTATTTTGTTTTGAGCAGCCTCCACCTATCTCTCCCATATTCCTAATCCTCGATCATTATCACTCTCCATATTTTTTCTCCGAATCATTCTGCTCATCAAGTAGGTAGACCTTTAGGTCTTGATCATATTTTTCCAAGAAACCACTCTTCCATATTTTATACTTGGTGAGATAGATACCAACGTTTGTATAGCCGCCATATTGAATCCGCCATTTTGGTTTTTTTTTCAGCTCAGTGCCAATTGGATGAGGTTCTGAGTATTTTTTGTTTGAGCAGCCCCCATCTATTTACAATACCCTGCCCGGGCTCCTCATCCATCTTCCAAACCCTCAATCATCATGTCTTCCCATATTTTTCTTTGAGAGTTCTCCAAAGAACCACATCAAAGCCTTGCATAATTCACAACTTGTAGTCTCTTCAATATTCGCCATACATTTTCTATGGAAAAATAAATTCCGCCATTTTGAATTTTTTTTCTATTCATTAAGTAGACCTTCCGATTTTGATCATCTTTTGCGAAGAAACCACTCTTCCACCTTTTATACCCTCTGAGATAGACACCGACCAAATTTGTATGGCGGTCATCTTTTTTGCGCCATTTTGAATTTTTTTTCAGCTTTCTGCCAATTGGATGACGTTTCGAGTGACATTTGCTCGAGCACCTCCCACCTATCTTCAATACCTTAAGCGTGCCACTCGCTCGTCTCTGAAATCCTGAATCATCAGCTCTCTCCGTATTTTTCCTCCGAATGAATTTTTATCCTCTATACGAAACCATTAGTGAAAAAAAAAAATTCATACAAAATTTTACAGGAGAGGTGATCAATGAGTCAGTCAGTGAATCAGTCCCAGCAGCTATATATATATTAATAAGACGTTTTAACTGGGCCCCTCTGCTTTGATAGTGCCTGTACAGACGAGTGACAAGGTACATAGAAAAGTACTTGAAATGTATGCTGTACCAATTTTGTGGTAGGTAACTACTATACTAAATTACTGAACTAAAATGACCGATCCAAAAATGGCGCTAAGTATTATTTGTTATTGTGCAAAAATGGAACATAACGGAGGCTCGAGCAAGTATGAGAATGGAGAGAAATAAGTAATATTTTACTTGTGGATGTCAAAACTTTTATTACGAAATAAGAAACCTCCCGGCCGAATTAGCAAAGGTAATTGCGTTACCCAGCTGACCCGAATTCCGGTCATGAACTTGCGGAGCCAGCTTTGCGGTGAAACAGACCAATTAAGTTAGTTTCCGTCGCGTACTGTACCCACAGCATTTCCGAATGTTCCTTTAATATAGATGCTTAAAAAAATTGAAAAATTATTTTCAAAAACCGTTTTCAAACGCCACTATACAAAATATTCGAATATAATTTCTGTTTATAAACGTATATTGAAGTAGGCCCCACGTAGATTTCCTCGTTTCTTATTATGCCCAATTTAGTATCCATCTCTGAGACTTTATATAGGCAAGATCCGTTCAGCCGTATGCCGTGAAAATATATTAAGCTATTCATCATCATCATCATCATCATCATGATCAACCCATTACCGGCTCACTACAGAGCACGGGTCTCCTCTCAGAGTGAGAAGGGTTTTGGCCATAGTCTACCACGCTGGCCAAGCGGATTGGCAGACTTCACACCCTTTGAGAACGTTATGGAGAACTCTCAGGCATGCAGGTTTCCTCACGATGTTTTCCTTCACCGTTAAAGCAAGTGATATTTAAATACTTAAAACGCACATAACTCCGAAAAGTTAGAGGTGCGTGCCCGGGATCGAACCCACGACCTCCGATTAGAAGTCGGTCGTCCTAATCACTAGGCTATCACAGCTACATTAAGCTATTATATCTACAGTTTTTATTTTTTTAGGAGGGCCCTCTTATTTCCGGGACGAAGACTAAGTTAAATCTATATAATCTAGAAGAATAAAATGCCTGTGAAAACCCCATCAAATTTGATTCAGCCGTTCTGAAAATTAGCCTATTCGCCTAGCCTACAGATGGACGACAAGTTAAAAATGTCTGTTTTTAAATTTTATTTGAGCTAAGTATATAAAAGCGAAAAAGCGCGAAATCACAAACAGACATTTCAATTTTATTGATTTCTTTATTTATGCTATTTATATGAGAGTGATGCGAGAGTATTTTTGTAAGGGAGTTTTTTAATTGCACAATAATTTAAACCGGACGGACCCCCGACCCGACCATGCCCGACTGCATTTGGTAACATCTATTAAATAATAGATAATAACTCAGTAAAAGAGTTTTGCTTAATCCATTAAAAAGTATGTTTTTGATTTAGTTAGTGTGCACATTTAGTGTGCAATCCAGTATTTTTGGTGCTACTTTCGAATATTTTGTTACAAGAAAGAGGATTTACAGGTATAGGATGAAATACTACCCTTTTTGTAATACATTGCGCAGCCCGCCCTAATTTCTGCGAGCCTTGATGCGTAAGAACTAAGATCATTAAGACTAGGTACTACTACAAAAAAAAGACAACCGGCAAGAGTCAAGACTTAATTAAAGTGCTCAATCTCAAACTCCTCAGCGCCTTATGGTGTAGGACATTACTCGTGTTCCTAATTGCGACGTTAAAATTCATTCAGTTGGTAATAGTGCAGTCGGATATGCAATTAGGATTGCTTTAATTATATTTTAATTGCTGGCGAAATTATTGCATAGTTGATGAACAGTGCAGCAGATACTTACTCCTGGCAAATTATTACCACGCTTCGAGCGTAATCAGCAGAATTAACGACTCGAAAATCTACGATGGAGGATTTTAGCAAGCGTAAGTAGGTACCTACTTGTATTATAATCGTGATCCGTAATCGAACAATATTTTTACAGTTAAAAAACACTTTTGACCTGTTAAGAATTCTGAAGTGCCATTCTATTTCTTCCAAGGACTAAAATTGTGGAACCAACTCCTTCCGATGGTGTTTCTACATAGATCAAGAAGCGGATCGACAAATTGCTTAAAGGCCGGCAACGCATAGTGGTCCCTCTGGTGCTACAAATGTTCATGGGCGGCGGTAATCACTTAGGTAATATTAGGTGACCCGCTTTGCTCGCTTGCCCGCAATTTTTATTAAATCAAACATATGAATCCCCTAAGAGTGTCCTAATTGAAGCTCGCAAGTCATCGCGCGATCGCAGTAATTCTCATCGGACGACGAAATCGCATCTTTTGATCTTTACGATTGTTATAGCCAATTAGGACGACGTCTGACTGTGACATAAATAATTATATGACTTAAATATTATACTCTCGTGAATTTGCTCGTTTCTCAAAAAGTTTTAAAATCAATGGGCTTCTTGTGTATCTTCGCTTCATATTAGCGTTCGGCGACACATATTTTTTTTTGTATATTATCTATACTAATATAATAAAGCGGAAGAGTTTGTTTGTTTCTTTGTTTGTTTGTTTGTTTGTTTGAACGCGCTAATCTCTGGAAGTACCTATCGGATTTGAAAAATTCTTTTTGAATTTGGTTGTCCAACTTTTGGGGCAGGTTATAGGCTATTTAATATCCCTAAAATCCTCCCCTAAGGGGGTAAAATGGGGGTAGAAAGTTTGTATGAAAGTCCTATGTTTTTAAAGTTACAGACCTGAAAATCGGCATTTAGATTATTAGTTTTTTAAATAATAAAACTCTGTATATTTTATTTTGAAAAATCTTCCCTTAAGGGTGGTAAAATAGGGGATGAAAGTTTTAATGGGAAGTTTTAATTATAATTTTGCTATTATCAACTTGAAATTTGGAAGGTAGGTTAATTCTAGGGCTTAGATATCAGCCTAGAAAATATTTCACGAAAATCCTCCCCTAAGGGGGTAAAATGGGGGTTGGAAGGTTATGTTTTTGAAGTTACAGATATGAAAATAGGATATGAAATTATAATTTTTAAATGATAAAAACCTGTATAAGTTATTCTGGAAAATCTCCCCTTAAGGGTGGTAAAATAGGGGATGAAATTTTTTATGAAAGTCCTATGTTTTTAAAGTTACAGACCTGAAAATCGGCATTTAGATTATGAGTTTTAAATAATAAAACTCTGTAAATTTTATTTTGAAAAATCTGCTTTTAAGGGTGGTAAAATAGGGGATGAAAGTTTAAAAGGGAACTAAAAACGATTGCAGCGCCCTCTGGCGGTCTAACTTGAAGCGATCATAGCGCCCTTTGGCGGCCAAAACTGGAAACTAAGAAACGATCACAGCGCCCTCTGGTGGCCTAAGCCGGAAACTTGAAGCAATAGCAGCATTCGGAGGCAAACCTCCCCGCGCCCCACCCGGGTAAGGAGGCCCCGCCTCGACGCCCGTACCTCCGTGGCCTGACGGCCACGAAGAAGACCTCACAGCAACTCCCTAGCAGCCAAAACTGGAAACTAAAAAAAACGATTGCAGCGCCCTCTAGCGGCCAAAACTGGAAACTTGAAAAATCTGCTTTTAAGGGTGGTAAAATAGGGGATGAAAGTTTAAAAGGGAACTAAAAACGATTGCAGCGCCCTCTGGCGGTCTAACTTGAAGCGATCATAGCGCCCTTTGGCGGCCAAAACGGGAAACTAAAAAACGATCACAGCGCCCTCTGGCGGCCTAAGCCGGAAACTTGAAGCAATAGCAGCGCCCTCTAGCAGCCAAAACTGGAAACTAAAAAACGATTGCAGCGCCCTCTTGCGGCCAAAACTGGAAACTAAAACGATTACAGTGCCCTCTTGCGGCAAAAACTGGAAACTAAAAAACGATCGCAGCGCCCTCTGGCGGCCTAGGCCAGAAACTTGAAGTGATTGCAGCGCCCTCGTGCGGTCAAAACTAGAAACTAAAAATGATCGTAGCGCCCTCTAGCGGCCTAAGCCAAAAACTTGAAGCGATTGCAGTGCCCTCTTATAGTCAAAACTCTTGCGGCCGGAGCTGGAAACTCGAAGCAATTGCAATGACCTCTGACGGCCGCAGGCGGAATCTTGATACGACAGCTGCGCCCTCTGGTGGCCGAAGGCAAATAAATAACTAAATCAATAAATAAATAACTAAATAAATAAATAAATAATGTAAAGCTATTTAGTAATTAATAATATAATTATCTAAATGTGAAAGTGCGGATATTTGGATGTTTGGATGTTTAGATGTTTGGATGTTTGTTACTCTATAACGTCGCAACTACTGAAAAGATTTGGCTGAAATTTTGAATGGCCCTGACTTAAAACATAGGCAACTTTTTATCCTGAAAAAATCCTCAGTTTCCCATGGGATTTTGAAAAAACCCAAATCTACAGCTATAGGTAGATCAATATAGCAAACTACCTTGAAAGTAAGTATAAAGATTGGAAAAGGGAGCGGGAACAGGAACCGGAAATCCACGATTCCCTCAGGATTTGTGAAAAACGGAAATTCACGCGGGCGAAGCCGCGGGCAACAGCTAGTGTCGTATAAATTGCGAGTGTGGGCGGCGGGAGATCTCAAAATTTGATAGAAAATTCTCAAAATTTCCCGCATCAATACGTCTAACACGCTAATAATCGCTAAGGCGATTAATCTATGACGGAAATAATTATTCCACAAAAAGGAATAACTTGCGAAAACACTTGAAGTTTTTTATTCATACCTCCCTTTTTAATAAGTCCGAATATTGGGGGAGACGGCATCCTGATAATTTTCATTAAGTCTTGCGGACTGACGCTTTCTGAGAAAAACAGACATTAATGAGAAATAATGCCTCGTTTATGGAGATTTTCTTAAGGATGTCTTCTCACGGCGCGTGAAAGTGCGAGCTGCTACTTTTTCGCCATAGTCCCATAGTCTGCTCATTTTACACCCCATGTTTGAACCATGATCATACCATGTGGGCTATTCTCTAGCTTAGTCACCAACTGAAAATTATAGCCACCGAATAAGTTCGATATACATTGCTGCTTTACTGTGTGAAATATAAACAGTGATTTCATTTCACACATTAAAACAGCAATGTATATCGAATTAATTCGTTGACAACCGTTTTCTGTTGGTAACTAAGTCAGAGAAGAGCCCCACATAAAGTTATAAATTAGTTCATACAAACATAATATTATTATGTCATTGCTGGGAAATTCCTATTAATAGTATTGATTGAATGTATTTGTTTGTTGATTTATAATTCAATCACTACGAAATTTTTCACATGATACATTTAAAGACCTAAAGAATTTTCAAAATTTTTTTTCAAAATTTTTGAAAATTCGCGATTTTTGAAAAATCTCACTCCACGCAGACAAAGTCGCGGGAAAAGCTAGTTTACAATGACGGAGCACAGGCACATGATCTAGCATAAACTTCATACAGCCACTTCACATACCACTAAAGCCCCACAGCTGGGCGCAGCTATCTTCTCATGCTGTTACAGTGAGGATTGGTGGGCTTTAAAGGCTAACACATAATAGTGATAATCTGCTCTCCGTAGGCGAAACATCGCCAACTACCAACTCCGGGCTGCACTGAGAACTGGCGTCGTCTGGGCACGGTCACGTTGTAAATCAAATCGTTCAAGTTACTATCTGATTTTGTTCTTATTAACAGTCCCATCCCTCGTGGGAAGCCACCTTTAAAATAATTTACGCGGGAATGATTTTTGATATCACGGTGAATGCCTAAATTCAAATAGACCAAATGTATATGAGACGCTGAGAAATGGAAATTTTCAACTGCCTTCAGACAATATTATGAAATCCATTTTGTGATTAGTTAATCTAATGATCATGATGTATATCACAGAGCAGATATTATACTTAATAAGGATTTTAAATTAAAATTGCTACTTAAGCGTCGATTCGCATTTTATGTATTTAATTATATTTATTCGTAGGAAGATGCATACTTACTCGTAAGCTCGGCGTTCGCATTTTTGTATTTAAAATCCTTACGAATTTGATTTTACATGTCAAAGGATGCTTACGCACGTCGACGCGACGCAAGAAAAAACGCGAACGCAGGGTTATGATGCGTATAATTACATCCAAACATTTCATAAACTTTCATAATATTTTTATTAGATATTAGTAGATATAATAGATATTATAAGTGCTTAAAACCTTCTCAATGCATCCTACCTGGTGAACACCGCATTGCAGCGAGTGCCCGCGGGGAAATAACGCGGCATTAAATCAAAGGACTTACGGCCTCCAGTTGCCTCGATGACCCCATATGTTTGCATTATCTGCTATCTTTTACCAGATAATACAAATGCATTGGTTTCCCCGATCGCGTCTTAAAATACCTTCGTGATTTAGAAGCTCCTGGATATCGACAGTCTCGCAAATGCCGGTTCGCTTGCTCCTTTTTTGCAGTAGCAAAAATAACGTTAAAAAAATTTATAACGTTTACATAACAGCTTATTTATATATCATATCAAATCATATACGACGAGCGCTACGGCGGCTCTAAATTAAGGCTATAAATATGTAGGATTATATTTATAGCTATACATTTATAGCGTTAAAATTTTTATAACGACTACATTTATAGCATCATAATATTATAACTCGAAGTAGCAACTAACTACATAAATGCAATCGACGCGCCCATGCGTTACTATCTAATTATTCACTTAACGAGTCGGGAATGAAATATCAGTTGAGTACAAGCTCCTGAAGATACATATATGCGCATTTTGTAAACGCTTTATCTCAGTTGGCTTACACAAGTTTTCATTGTAATGAATATAACGTTAAAAATAAATAATATAACGCCGAAGTGCGCTCACGGCGGATAGTACTTTTGAACCCTACTAGTATCGGTACACAAAAAAATTACACAGATTTTATGGTTTTTATGATTTTTAACCCCCGACGCAAAAACGACGGGGTGTTATAAGTTTGACGTGTCTGTGTGTGTGTGTGTGTGTGTGTGTGTGTGTGTGTGTGTGTGTCTGTTCCCCTGTGGCGCTCAAACGGGTGGATCGATTTGAATGCGGTTTTTTTGTTTGAAAGGTGAATTAGTAGAGAGTGTTGTTAGCTATGTTTGATGAAAATCGATCCAAGATGGCCGCCGCTACAAAATGGCGGATTACATAATTTTTCACAATTCCCTTAATATAGGTATCAAATGAAAGGGCTTGACTAGTAGAATAGCACTATGCAAATCCAAGATGGTCGCCGCCACAAAATGGCGAATGTCGGGGGTTTTTAAATTTTTAATTTATACTTGTCGATAAAAGATTTAGTTGAAAGGAATCTACCAACTTATAATACCTGCCTACAGCTAAGAGCAAAACATTTTGTGCGAATTGATTCGATTTTTTTTATCATATGATAGGTAGGTGGACTAAAATCATGCCCGATGGAAAGCAATGATGAGGTTTACGTTGGAACGCGCTTGCCTGGAAAAGGTCTATTCACTCTAGTTCAGATGCCGATCAGTAACCACCATAAGGACGCCGACTCAACAACGCTCACATTCTCGCTATTCTAAGATTGAACAGTGAAGGAACAACAAAATTGTAAAGTTTCCGAATACATTCTCCAAACAATATAATATGTTTATCCGATAAACACTTAGCGAAAGTTATCTACTTAGTTCGAAAAATTTCGAATTTTCTCTTTGGTTCAATGTTAGAATAACGTATGTTTATGTAAAACCCGATACAGTATATTCCTATTGGATATTTCATATTTATGCAAATTGAGCTTCGTTTATACCGTAGTCTCGGTGTTGGGAAATATTGAAAAGTTTACCACCGCGGTATCGTTCTCCAATAGAAATCGGCAATTTTCATATGAGGTTCGGGTGTTCGGGATTGGAATTTTTTCAGTATTTCGAAGTTTTTGCGTCGGAAAATCCGTTTTCGTTGTAAAAGCTGGGTAGATATGGGTAAAAATTATTTAACCTTCTCGTTATTTCATAGGCATGTGAAGTGTATTGAGATCTACATAGATTTTCTATTCGATGGTACATAACGACGCTACTTACGTTCAGGGCAGTAAGAAGGAATCGAACGAGAAAATGGATTAGGTAATTTAAAGTACAAGTATAAATTAAAATATTTAAAAAACCCCCGACATTCGTCATTTTGTGGTGGCGGCCATCTTGGATTTTGCAATAATCCTATTCTACTAGTCGAGCCCTTTCATTGGATACCCATATTGAGGGAGTTGTGAAAAAATACGTCATCCGCCATTTTGTGGTGGCGGACATCTTGAATATTGAATAACATCAAAGATATCTAAGAACACTCCCGACTATTTCGCCTTTCCAACAAAAAAGCCGTATTCAAATCGGTCCACCCGTTTGAGCGCCACAGGGGAACAGACAGATAGACAGACAGACACACACACACACACACACACACACACACACACACACACACACACACACACACACACACACAGACACAGACACAGACACAGACACACGCACGCACGCACGCACGCACGCACGCACGCACGCACGCACGCACGCACGCACGCACGCACGCACGCACGCACGCACGCACGCACGTACGCACGCACGCATTCACGCACGCACGCACGCACGCACGCACGCACGCAAGCACGCACGCACGCACGCACGCACGCACGCACGCACGCACGCCCGCTCGCCCGCCCGACCGCCCGCCCGCCCGCCCGCCCGCACGCACGCCCGCCCGCCCGTCCGCCCGCCCGCCCCCCCCGCCCGCCCGCCCGCACGCACGCACGCACGCACGCACGCACGCACGCACGCACACACACACACACACACACACAGACACGTCAAACTTATAACACCCCGTCGTTTTTGCGTCGGGGGTTAAAAACTTAACTACTATCTAACTTAGCACCAGGTCTAAGCTGTGGTCTGAATATGACGACATATTACCTTAGGCTAGCTTTATAGGTAGTCATAATGTAACATTATTTAACCTAACCAAAGAATATGTCATAATAGCACTATTTGGTACAGATGGCTCACTCCACACAGATATATATTTCTATAAAAAGTGACTCTTGCTTCGACGCAATAATAAAATTTAAATATTGCTTTTTAAAATTTTAAAATTTGCTTAAAGTTTAATTAAATTTAAATATTGCTTTTAAGAGCCCTCTTCATGGGAGCGACAAATCGTTGGTGGGTGGAGTCTAAAACAGTGATTTCTGCATTTAGAGAGCGAATTTCTGCAAAGAAGTACTAAAAATAAATAAATAAATTTTGCTTGAGATATCATGATTTATAGTGAAAAACGGCAAAGTAAAAAGATGCAAATTTAGGTTTGGAATTACGCCTATTTTAGCAAATATTTGGCAATTTTTTACAAAAACTAAAGACATTTTAAATTATTATGAAGTAACGTATGATATGACTTTGGTCGTTTTTCAATTTTCTAGTTTCTTATATAGTTTGTTTACGCACGAAGTTGCCTCAAAGTTTGCCCTAAAATAATGATTTTACAAGCGTCATAACTTTCAAAATAAATATCATTTTACTATTTTTTTTTAATATAGATAATGGAGATATAAATTGATATCTGGCTTAATTTTAGATCTATTGCGACAAATATTAGAATAATAGGCGTAATACGTTTGTATGGAGAAGCGCGTAAGAAGGACAACCTTAATATTATATTAACTTTGCCATTGAGACGGCTATGCCCACGATTGCTGCTGCTGCTGTTTGTTTTGTTAACATTATACCAATATCAACCGTATGACAAAGTCAATATATCTGAGTTTGAGTTGTCATTAAAAAAGACGCTTTACCTCGCCTCTACTCCACTGGCATTGGACCAAACGATCTCGGAGATAGATTTTTCTTATAATCAACGTCAAAGAACCCAGCACAACGCCTGCGATTTCCCTACGGGGACGTGACGCGAATAACCTTCGGCGGGATGCGGAAAAACTATTTTCCACGCTAATTGCTTTACAGCTGACTAGAGTTGCCGACGCGTGGCCGGAATAATAACCAGCCATCTTTCTTGGTGCCTTCCCGATATGTTATTTACTCGTATCTTTCAACATACTAGGACTAAAAATCCCGGGGGAACTCTTTCTTTTCCTGGGATAAAAAGTAACTCACCAGGTGTTCAATTTCCTATACACGTGCGAAAAACCTCTGTAGATCCATAGACCTGTTGCGGCTTGATTGACGGACAAACTAACAGACCGACATACAAATACGGTTTCGCATTTATTATAAGTATTGCCTAGTAGGTATGTTATTAATAAATCATTAATAATAATGAGACCAAGACGTCATACTTCTCATCGATATATTTCATCGAGTCGCGCAACTGATGTGGCGCATAGATTGAAGAATTGCAAGAATATAGAAATTTATTATTAATTTAATTTATTTTAAAGAAATTTTCCTTCTAATAAGAGATAAAGTTTGCAAACTAAAACCCGACTACTCTTATAATTAAAGTATAAAATAATAGTTAAATGTGCAGAAAAACGTGTATTCAACTGCGTAGTATTACAACGGAAGAAAGCGCGGGGCACGCATCTAGTGGTGCCATCTGTTATGTCTAACCGAAACTAACTTCAAGTTTAACCGCGCGACGGTCACTTATCGATTTTAGTCGTATATAAAATATAGCCTATGTCACCCGGACCATAACAACGAATCAATTGACACCTGATTCATCAAAATCAGCCCAGTATTTTAGGCGCTACGGTGGAACACACACAATCTGATACAAAACTCGAATACAAACATACATACATATATAAACATACATAGACTGCTAAGATCCTTTCTTTTGGCTTTGCCGTGGTCGGGTAAAAATTGAATAAAACTCTCTAATCTACATCTAGTGACCTGTGACCGGCGGACAGACAGACAGACGGACAGACAGACAGACGGACAGCAGAGGGACATTAATGGGGCTCCGTTTTTACCCGTTGGGTACGGAATTCTAAAAAGTAGGTTATTTTCTTCAAGTGAAGCGAATCGCGCTTCAAGATCCCGGATTTCCCTACGGCGCGGTGGCGCGACGCGTACAATGTACGCCGGGATGTAGAAAAACTATTCTCCTGAGCTAATTGCTTTTGCGCTGACGGAATATTGAGTAGCCTCGGGAAACGACGATATCGATATTGCCTTACGGAATACTATGAATACAATATAATCGTTTAACTTAATTTCACGGGTAATCTACTAACAGTATTTATGGTTGTGTAAATCGAAAAAAAAAAAAAACTTGTCTAGCCTGGCTGAAAGTTCTGGCGCGTTTTAATGGTCAATGATCATAAAGTTAAGTAGGTATAACCCTTGGCACGTAAGTCGAGCGGTGACCTTCAAGTGCACGCAGCGTCGTACGAGTGAGCGGGACACAATACGATTGGAGAGCCAATCAGCGTTTACGAGGGATCCGCGAGAGCTAATCAGTGCTTACGAACGAGCCCTCCCCGCAACCCCCTCACACCACGAGATACCTCATTTTCGACTTCTGCGCATTGAAGGTCACTGGTCGACTTTCGTGCCGGGGGGTTATAAGTATACGTGAATCGTTTATGTGTTTCGTCGCAGCGACACATAATTATTTTGTGAGTGTATACATTCTACTTTAATTGGCAGGTGAGCAGTGGCAGGATTCCAAAATTTGGCAGAATATTTTTTGTGCACCTCTAAAACTGTATTCACTAAATTATTGCAATGATAAATTATATAACAGGATTAAAGTTTTTATAATAAACCCAAAAATATAGGTGCTAGATTTTATAATGAAAGATTTTTAAGTAGAATTCAACTGTTATAATTAACAGTCACAAAAATGTCACTTTTCCAATTACCTATCTATTAAGAAACTATTTCTGAACCGAACTAAGGTATCGAATTATTACTAAGAGATAGTATAAGTATCTCCTCTTAATTATTAATATTAAGATATAAAATTAAATTGATATTGGTATTCTTTTCCGCACGGAGTATTGTAAAAGATATAGGAATAGTTTCAGACCTGTCATTTTAGTTTACTTTAGAGAGTGTATAAAACAGAATTAGCCCCACTATTGCAACACGCATAATACCAGCATAAGGCTTCTGATAGAACATTCTCAAGACCTTACTAGTAATACTCTATTCTTATAGCTCTATCAAAGTGTTCTGAGCTTTGTACACATCCACGTAGCCGCAACGAGCGTAAAGGCTTTTGATGTGAGCTAGACACACCGACACCAAGATTATGTCTAGTACCTTACACCCATGTACACGCGTCTTAACTTCTTAAGCTTTATGATGCGAGTATGATGTGTTTTACGAATGTATAGGACTTTTGTACAAATGTTGTGGGAAATATTGAGCGTTTTTTGCGATTTTTGGTAAGCTTGTAAACTATACTAGTCTTTGACGTTCATTAAAATAAATTAACTTAGGTACCTAAGTTTATTAGTCTTTTTTCTAAATTCGCTATGAAGTAGAAAAATGTTTGGAAGCCATTTTCTAGACGGAAATTTTATCCAATCATTTACTTATTTTATACAAAAATTTTAATAGACACCTGTCAATTTATGAACCAAAAAATAATTATCACGTCAATGAATAATCGAATCTCCAATTCATTACCGATTTTCTGAGATTAAATGAGAAAATTAAGTTTTCATAGTTCATTATAACATTGGAGGACGAAGTAAACAAAAAATATTCATTTTCGGCGGAGGATGCCATCTACGGCATAATGAATTCGTTATTAAAAAATGACAGACTCGCTTTTGTCCATGAAGGAAAATACATGCCATTAATTTATTATTGTAGAGCCGGATCAGAGAAATAAAAACCTAGGGTCGCGACTTTCGTAGTTTTTCATTGCTACATTAATGTATAGTCATGCGTAATATTATCTGAGATTTAATGACCTTTAATGACGTTTTAAATTTAGTGTTGCCAGCAGGACATATTAGTTTTTTAGTTTTCCGCAACATAGTGAGGTATTTTATTTTCCTGTAAAAACAACTGCATGCATCAAGGCTGAAACTTGCCGGACGCACTGCCGTGCAGATATCTGTACATATTGTTAATTTTGTTAAATTGTTTTGATATTCGTTACATCTTGTGCATACTGTTACTGTTATTTAATGTCGCTATTTCTTACGTTTAGGAATTGGTCGGATCGTTAAAATATGATACTCAGGGCCATTCAATCCAAACTACTCATACACCGTCTGTGCTGGAACTGTACTGTGACGTCACATCGTTCGAGCGCCAAGATAATTTGAACCCGTAGAACTAAATTAACCAGCGAAGCATCCCCAAGCATAGAGCAGAAAATCAAACTCACGTCATCGAATATATTAATGTCTGTACACACCAGATGCAATAGAACCTGATAGAGCAATAAACCTCAATTAATAGGCGTTTAGTTTCACTACACGCAATTTGATCGCTCAGTAGTGGACACACCTTTATGACCCTAGACGGTGTTCCAATTTGCTGACCTTTGCCGTTCCCGGCTTAAATTAGATGCGCGTACCTATCTAATAAATGAGTGATTGTTTTGTGAATTGGGATTAATAAAGTGGATAGATGTGAAATTGATAAAGTGGTATATTTCATTCATTGTATTAAAGCGACCCAATTTATGTTACTATTATATCATTATTAGGTATATTATTTTTATGATTATATCAAAGTCGTCTCCGGACACTTTTTTTAAATAGCTCCTCAATTAACTAAGATAGAGAACTAATACCTACTCAATGAACTACTATTAGTATCCTCTACAATATAACATAGGTTACGATATAGGTTCCTATCGGGGGCAGTTTGCCTATGGAAGTACGGCTATACCCTTTGTGAATGAAAACACAATTACCGGGTAGGTGCAGATAACCTACTGGGTCTCAGTAGGTGGCACTGATGTCGGTATACCACCAGGCAGGACGATATCTGCCGGATCCGCTAGTTACTACTAAAATCTGAAAGGAATGTTAGTCGTATTGTCATGAGTTCGTGCGCGAAATTCTATGAGAAACGATTCAGCTAACGTACTTAATTCAAAAACCTGTGGCAAGACTATAAACAAACAAATAGGACAGTCTTGCAAAGATCTTCATTATACGTGTGTTGAAGGTAATAATTAAGAATTACAGTGTTTATTTGAGGATTAAAAAGACAATAATCAGTAATAAACAAATTGAGTTTTTAATATTCTATTTAATGTAATTTAATACAATATTTGTTATATTACTAATTTTACTGGCTAAGGCGTTAGCATCCTGTATCACAGAAATTGATAAAATCTAAATCTATCATATTTTATTTTATAAACAGGTTCAATATGATAATTAAAGCCTCGGTCAAAATTAATAGCGTTTAGGTTTCGGCCGCACCATTTCTATTTAACCAAAACTTTAATGTCATTTGAAAAGTACAAAGTATAGTACAGCAATAATTTAATTATTTACCACAGATGACCAATAAATGCACAACTCTTGTCTTGTGTTTTTTTTTCTCCTATTTATTTCTGCCGTCGGCTTTTCCAGTTAAAATCGGATTACAACTACTTTGTCTATACAACAGATATCAAAAACAGTCTTATAAAAAGGTGTTTCTTAAAAAAAAAATATAACAAAAATATTAGCCACAACTACACATAATTTTTCCGTTTCCCATCCAAATACAATAAGAAGACCGCTTTCGAAAACTTAGCGCTTCATTATACTACCTAAACATAATCCAGTAAGTACCAAGCCATGTATAAGTGACTAAGTATTTTTGAAACTGGCAATGAATACCGTGCAAAACTCGAGGCATTGACCTCGCGAACGGCGTGCCGCTTACGATATCTTTAGGTATTCAGGCAGTCAGGCATCGGCTGATTGGGTTCCATTGTGAACTTACGAATATTACAGGAAATAAGTACCTACTTAAAAATTTTTCGCATTTTTTTTGTCGTATCTTGACAGTTATTATCACTACTATTATAACCCGCGCCACGTACATCGAACACTGAACGAAACGTGGAGGGTATAGCTGCGCATACGCAGCTACAGTGTCAGTTCCCATAGGAACTGTCACGCACGTAATACAATAGCTTACCCCCTCCACTTTCCTTCAGCGTTCGATGTATGTACGTGTCGATGTTTATACCCGCCTTCGTTTTCGAAAGCTGTCCTCTTACATTATGGTCTAAGATCCCGCTATACAACGACCTTCACCGAGATGTTTATTTGATGAAACGTATTTTATATTTAATTTAACATGTCAATAAATATATTGCATATGGGTTGCTTAACAAATTTCAGTCCAGGATATGATTCATCAAATAAGCATCTCGGTGAAGGTCGTTGTATGGCGGGATCCTATACTATTACTTTCGCTATAGTGTAACGGGTGGGGTTTAAGTTACTTTTACATTTCTGCTGTAATTCTCTCAAACATAATATAATATCAGCTTATTATATAATTATCTAGATATTTGTACGAGTGTAGTTCACTTGTCGCCTGTCTCTTTGTTCTCTTTGCTTACATTAGGCAGAAAGTAAACTAGGCCCGCCATACCTGCGAACAAAGACATTTGAAATATTTTAAAAATTTAAAATTTTAGAATAGGATATATTTGGAGGATATTTCCAATATATACAGCAATATATTGCAAATAACTATCCTCCAAATACATCCTTGAAATATTGGAGTTTGATTCCATTTGAGATCTCCATACGCACGTGTCTGTCTGTGTGTGTGTGTATGTCTGTCTGTTCCCCTGTGGCGCTCAAACGGGTGGACCGATTTGAATGCGGTTTTTTTTGTTTGAAAGGTGAATTAGTCGAGAGTGTTATTAGCTACATTTGATGAAAATCGATCCAAGATGGCCGCCGCTACAAAATGGCGGATTACATATTTTTTCACAACTCTCTTAATATCGGTATCAAATGAAAGGGCTTGATTAGTAGAATAGCATTATTGCAAACCCAAGATGGCTGCCGCCACAAAACGGCAAATGTCAGGGTTTTTTAAATTTTTAATTTATAGTTGTATTCTATGGTTTATGTATGCAAATATTTGCCAAAGTTTTTATCTCGCGCAAGCGGTAGGCAATAAAAACGTTAAAGTCATGTTGTTGCGTATCACCCGTAAATCTTATCCAAATATGCCATACAAATAATATAATTTGCATTTATAACTTTAGATACTGTTATCTATCCATCCATAATATGTATAAATTAAAATGAACGTTTTTGTATGTCTCCTTTATGTGATTCTAAACCATACTTACTGCCTCTGGACGGGAATCAAACCTGAAACCTCCCACTTATAAGACCACAGCGCTCACCACTGCGCCACGGGTCGTCAAAAAAGTTAAGCAAGTAGTCTATATTAAAAATTTTAAAAACCCCCAACATTCGCCATTTTGTGGCGGCGGCCATCTTAAAGGACATGACCAGTGGCACTATGGGCACTTGCCTAGGTGTCAAAAATCAATGTGCAGCAAAGATTGTTTTATTTTTGGAATTCTTATATTCTCTAGTTTTCAGATAAAAAACTTTCAGGGATCTAAAGGCTCAGAAAACTGAGAAAAATAAAGAAAAGTTTTACGAAGAACTCTGCCTTTCGATGCTAGATGGCGCTAAACATTGTGGAATATCAAGTATAAATGTAAAAAAAAATGGTTTTCTACTATTCAACGTCATCTATATAGGTGGAACTTTGCTATAAAAAGTAAAGCTTTCTATTATTTGTTCAGAATAATTTAAATTATTGAGATTTGCTTGAAACGCCTAGCGCCATCTAGTATCGAGGGGCAGAGTTATTTCATAAATCTTTAAAACGAAATAACTCTGCTTTTCGATACTAGATGGCGCTAGGCGTTTCAAGCAAATCCGAATAATTTAAATTATTCTGAACAAATAATAAATAGCTTTACTTTTTATAGCAAAGTTCCACCTATATAGATGACGTTGAATAGTAGAAAATCATTTTTTTTACATTTTAGACTTGATTAGACATTGCCTAGCGCCATCTAGTATCGAATAGCAGAGTTATTTCGTAAAACTTTCATGAATGAATTTGTATAAATGGTGTAGTGTTGCCAGATGGTATGTCGTGAATCCTACGAACGAGACCTTGAAAAAGTTCGAAAGCTAGATAAAGTACGAAGCTGTAGTGCCACTGACTTTCGTAACAAAAAGTCAATATTCTCGGAACGAAAGAGAACGTCAGGAGTCAGAGGTCGTCATTCATTAAGGGACTTCCAGGTACAAAATCCAATACTAAGTTTTTATTCTGTTAATAATAATGGTTTGTTGTTGTTTGCTCGCTATTTTTATTACCCGACTGGGTTATGTGTTTCACCTGTGTGTATGTATGTCCATTCCTATGTCCGCGTGTAACTACTCAACGGCTCAACGGATTTTGATAAATGATACGTCATTAGATTTGTCTTCATAACGCGACTGTCATAGGGTACCTAAATTTAAAAAAAAATTAAAATGGCGGACTTTATGCGCTTTAAGGTGCGAGCTGAAAAAAATTTTTTTCTTCAAGACCCTCGAGTGGGGTATCAAAATGAAGGGATTTAAAAGGCAAATACAAAAATGTATACAATTATATATTTGAAAATAAGTTGGAGTGATAAATCACAGAAAATGACCGTTTCCTATGTCAGTTCGTAACTACTCAACGACTCAACCTATTTTGATAAATGATACGTCATTAGATTTGTCTTAACAGCGCAAATGTTACTGGGTACATAAAATTAATAAAAATTCAAAATGGCGGATTTTATGCACTTTAATGTGCGAGCTGAAAAAAATTTTTTTCCTCAAGACCCTCGAGTGGGGTATCAAAATAAAGGGCTTTAAAAAGCCAGTACGAAAATGTATACAATCTATACGTTTTAAATCAGTTTGGAGTGACAAATCATGAAAAACAAAATAAATAACAACTACACTGTAAGTGGTAAGGTGGTAGTTTATTAATTTTTTAGTTCGTTTTATAGCATGGCAGTCGGGTTTTTTAATTTTTAAATTATAGCTTGTTTAAAAAAAGACTCATAATATTTGACACCTTTCTAAAGTTACTCATATAGCTACTGTAGCAACCGAGCTAGTGATTCATACCAATCTCTTTTTGTCCCCAGCAATATTTATTTTTATAAAAATCTGGTAGCAATGGAAACGTCAAAGAATGTATAAATAAAAGTTAAATTGAAAATAAGACCGAAGGTCACCTAAAAAGTACCAATTTCGTACATTTCATACCTTTCTGGCAATTCTGATGGAGTAGTAAATAAAAGGAAAAAGCGGAATCAATAAACATACTGTTTTTTTAGATATTTTAAACCATGGCCTTTTTCGAAATAATAAATCCATATTAAATTAAGCTTTAATTTTTGAATCTTACTGTAAAAGCAGAAATCCTGTACATTTTTCCTAATCGGTAGGCAGGCACTGGTCATGTCCTTTGCATAGCTATTCTACGGTCAAGCCCTTTCATTTGATACCCATATTGAAAAAAATATGTGATCCGAACATTTTGTGGCGGCAGACATTTTGGACCGATTTTCAACAAACATAGCTCAGAACACTCCCGACTAATTCACCTTTCAAACAAAAAAAAAAACGACATTCAAATCGGTTCACCCGTTTGAGCACTACGGGGGAACAGACACACACACACACACACACACACACACACACACACACACACACACACACACACACACACACACACACATACAAACACACACAGACACGTCAAACTTATAACACCCCGTTGTTTTTGCGTGCGTGGTTAAAAGGTTAGTAATTGTCTGTTCATACCCAGCACAACAAGGGAGGTTGTAATGAATGGCGCCATACACCCCAAGCTCAGCAGCATCGGAAATATAATATTTCCGACCAGCGATCCGATCCTTCCGAGCATGATTATTATAGAAACGGCCAAAGCTCTGAAAAAAAAAAATATTCAATATAAAATATTTCATATTCAAATAGAATATTCGAATAAAAAAGCATTTATTTAGCCAGATATTATACATATATTATTTTACTTAAATTAACACATTAATAAAATATGTGACAATATAGGTACCCGCAGATTTCCGAAAAATTGGGAAGAAATAATACTAATTACTGTATGTCTAGGCTCAGCTCGCACACCTCGAAAATCTCACCAAAACTACATATTGAAACACAATGAAGCTTTGATATTGTAGTTTGTTGATATTCAAAATCTAGTATACCCGCGGCACGTACATCGAACACTGAACGAAACGTGGAGGGGATAGCTGCGTATGGGAACTGTCACGCATGTAATACAATAGCTTACCCCTTCCACTTTCCCTCAGCGTTCAATGTTCGTGTCGATGTTTATAGTGTTATCGAGGTGTGCAAGCTCAGCATAACCAGGCCAGGCGCAAAATCAAAATCAAATCAAAATCAACACGCTCTCCGCATTATCTACAATGCGCTACAAGTACCTAGTGCGGTACGTTTGGTCATGCCCATTCCATAAAATTTACGTAGTTGAAAGGGATAAGAGCTAGAAAGTGAGGTAAATAGTAGGTTAATATAACTGTAGGTAGTTAGCGCTACTGTGATCTGAATTGCACTTTATTGTGTCGTAACAAGAGCTATTTATTTCAATGATATTACGGAGTGGACCCGAGTGCTTAGTCTAAGATCGGAGCACTCGAAAACGAACTCGAAAACTATTGATCGATTTCAGAGTAAAATAGACCTAAAATGGCTTGTATTAAGGTTTGAGTTCGCCAATACATTCAGCATTCGAACACAACGAGCGCCCCAAGCAGAAATGTTGTAAAATACATATTCGAACTATGGAATTACGACTTTAAAATACGAGTATTTGAGTTCATTTTGCTCTGAATTCAGTTGTGATTCGATCAATAGTTTTCGAGTTCGTTTTCGAGTGCTCCGATCTTAGACTAAGCACTCTGTACCTTGTAGGTAGTGTTAAGTATTCTGTACCATAATCCTACAGCTCACCTCAGCGTGGTGGGGAACACACGAACAAACATATTCTGCTGCAAGCTCAGAGTGGTCTGCAGCAGTCCGCAAGTAGCGGAGATCAGTATCGCGATCTGCAGCGACTGGTTGGTCCAGTATAGCGATGACGAGCACATTGCGCACAGTATCAGAGAGACGAACATGAGGATCTTCTGCCCCACGTACTCGACCAGGAAAGCGCTGATCACCACGAATATTAACGAGATGACGCCCAGTATTATACCGTTGAGGTACGTCTCTAAACCGCTCAATTTCTGAAACAAACAAGTGATAATCTAAAAGATTGAAATGTAAAATCGACTTCACCACGCACTTATCAGTCTATGTCTCGGAAACTATTGAACTGGTTTTGATAAAACTTGCGCTGTTCGTAAAGTAAATGTAAACGAATAAAAAAGAATCATCACAATCTGATAAAGATAAAGATGATCATATTTGAATATTTTGCAGTTTCAATAATAGGTATTATATGCATACTGTCAAATTGATAACCTCCTTTTTTTCAAGTCAGTTATAAGTAAGTCAGAAGTCCACACGATTAACTTCCCAGTTGGAAAAAAAAAGCCTGGACCAATTTTGTAGTTTCAAGTTGCGTAATTATGCGTCGAATGAACTTTGTCCCATGTCAATATCGTGTAACGTTCCCAGGATAATCGAGACGAAAAATAATTCCAAACGCACAGACGCACACACGGACATACATTTAAAAACTTATAGCATTAGACACTAGAATCTAGAATTAAAACATGGAGATTTGGGATTCACAAAATCGGCTCCATTGCAAACATTTCCCACAGGGAAAAAAAAATTTAATTTTTTGAAGCTATTCACTAGGTTTATTATGATTTTGATGATTTTGATGTGTGATTATGAATTATGGAATCTTTTTTTATTATGATTTTGATGATGATTTTCCATGATGTTGTTTCCTAGATATTTACGGCCAAAAACTCCGTTCAAGAATTACACGACCTGTTAATTGGAATAAGTAAGTATACGTAAGTAGGATCTCTACATATTTCTTGTTAAATTAAGAAGTATCTACACATTATTAATATATATATAGCTGCTCGTGCTGATTCATTGACTGACTCACTGATTGATCACCCCTCCTGTAAAATTTTGTATGAAAATTTTTTTTTTCACTAATGGTTTCATATAGAGGACAAAAATTCATTCGGAACAAAAATATGGAGAGAGCTGATGATTGAGGATTTCGAAGACTGGTGAAGAGCACGCTTAAGGTATTGAAGATAGGTGGGGGGTACTCGAGCAAATGTCACTCGAAACGTCATCCAATTGGCAGTGAGCTGAAAAAAAATTCAAAATGGCGAAAAAAAGATGGCTGCCATACAAATTTCGTCGGTCTCCATCTCGGAGGGTATAAAAGATGGAAGAGTGGTTTTTTCGCAAAAGATAATGAGGATCCAAAGGTCTACTTGATGAATTAAAAAAAAATTCAAAATGGCGGAATTTATTTTTCCATAGGAAATGTATGGCGAATATTGTAGAGACTACAAGTTGTAAACTATGCAAGGCTTTACCGCAGTTCTTTGGAGAACTCTCAAAGAAAAATATGGGAAGACATGATGATTGAGGGTTTGGAAGATGGATGAGGAGCCCGGGCAGGGTATTGTAGATAGGTGGGAGGTGCTCAAACAAAAATTACTCAAAACCTCATCCAATTGGCACTGAGCGGAAAAAAAACAAAATGGGGGATTCAAGATGGCGGCTATACAAATTTCGTCGGTGTCTATCTCACCAAGTATAAAAGATCGAAGAGTGGTTTCTTGGCAAAAGATTATCAATACCTAAAGATCTACAGTTTGATGAACAGAAAAAAATCAAGATGGCAAAATTTATTTTTTTCACACAAAATATACAATGTCGAATATTGAAGAGACTATAAGTTGGGAAACTATACAAGACTTTGTTTTAATAAGATATAAGAACTCTCCTTCTGGAAAATGATTCGGAGAAAAAAATTTGGAGAGTGATGATGATCGAGGGTTTGGAAGATGGATGAGGAGCACGGCCTGGGTTAAAGATGCTGAAAATGATAGAAGAAGGTGGAGGCTGCTAAAACAAAAATAATACTGGAATCCCCGCGGTCCGCTTTAGCGGGCCGCGCAGCCAAGCGCCCTACTAGTTAATATATATATAGCTGCTCGTGCTGATTCACTGACTGATTGATCACCTCTCCTGTAAAATTTTGTATGAAAAATTTTTTTTTCACTAATAGTTTCGTACAGAAGCCAAAAATTCATTAAGAACAAAAATATGGAGAGAGCTGATGATTGAGGATTTCGGTGACGGGTGAGGGGCACGCTTAAGGTATTGAAGATAGGTGGGGGGTGCTCGAGCAAATGTCACTCGAAACGTCATCCAATTGGCAGTGAGTTGAAAAAAAATTCAAAATGGCGAAAAAAAGATGGCCGCCATACAAATTTCGTCGGTGTCCATCTCGGAGGGTATAAAAGATGGAAGAGTAGTTTCTTCATAAAAGATGATCAAGATTGGAAGGTCTATCTGATGAATAGAAAAAAAATTCAAAATGGCGGAATTTATTTTATCATAGAAAATGTATGGCGAATATTGAAGAGATTACAAGTTGTGAACCATGCAAGGCTTTGATGCGGTTCTTTGGAGAAATGTCAAAGAAAAATATGGGATGATATGATGATTAAGGGTTTGGAAGATGTTTGATGAGCCCGGGCAGGGTATTGTAAATAGATGGGGGCTGCTCAAACAAAAAATACTCAGAACCTCATCCAATTGGCACTGAGCTGAAAAAAAAAACCAAAATGGCGGATTCAATATGGCGGCTATACAAACGTTGGTATCTATCTCACCAAGTATAAAATATGGAAGAGTGGTTTCTTGGAAAAATATGATCAAGACCTAAAGGTCTACCTACTTGATGAGCAGAATGATTCGGAGAAAAAATATGGAGAGTGATAATGATCGAGGATTAGGAATATGGGAGAGATAGGTGGAGGCTGCTCAAAACAAAATACCCGAAAGCGAAACCTCGCGGTCCGCTTTAGCGGGCCGCGCACCCACGCGCCCTACTAGTTAATATATATATAGCTACTCGTGCTGATTCACTGACTGATTGATCACCTCTCCTGTAAAATTTTGTATGAAAAATATTTTTTTCACTAATTGTTTCGTACAGAAGACAAAAATTCATTAAGAAAAAAAATATGGAGAGAGCTGATGATTGAGGATTTCGGAGACGGGCGAGGGGCACGCTTAAGGTATTGAAGATAGGTGGGGGGTGCTCGAGCAAATGTCACTCGAAACGTCATCCAATTGGCAGTGAGTTGAAAAAAAATTCAAAATGGCGAAAAAAAGATGGCCGCCATACAAATTTCGGCTTCGGCTAACTCAGAGGGTATAAAAGATGGAAAAGTGGTTTCTTCGCAAAAGATGATGAGGATCCAAAGGTCTACTTGATGAATAGAAAAAAAAAATCAAAATGGCGGAATTTATTTTTCCATAGAAAATGTATGGCGAATATTGAAGAGACTACAAGTTGTGAACTATGCAAGGCTTTGATGCCGTTCTTTGGAGAAGTCTCAAAGAAAAATATGGGAGGACATGATGATTGAGGGTTTGGAAGATGGATGAGGAGCCCGGGCAGGGCATTGTAGATAGATGGGAGGTGCTCAAACAAAAATTACTCAAAACCTCATCCAATTGGCAGTGAGCTGAAAAAAATTCCTAAATGGCGGATTCAAGATAGTGGTCATACAAATTTCGTCGGTGTCTATCTCACTGAGTATAAAAGATGGAAGAGTGGTTTTTTGGCAAAAGATGATCTAGACGTAGTTTACTTGATGAACAGAAAAAAACAAGATGGTGAAATTTATTTTTCCATACAAAATATATGGCGAATATTGAAGAGAATGTAAGTTGGGAACTGATGCAAGACTTTGATACAGTTCCTTTACAAAATCTTTTTTATGGAAAAACTCTCATTCTGACAAATTATTCGGAGAAAAAATATGGAGAGTGATAATGATCGAGGGTTAGGAATATGGGGGAAGATAGGTGGAGGCTGCTCAAACAAAAAATACCTGAAAACAAAACCTCGCGGTCCGCTTGCGGGCCGCGCACCCACGCGCCATACTAGTTAATATATATATAGCTGCTCGTGCTGATTCATTGACTGACTCACTGATTGATCACCCCTCCTGTAAAATTTTGTATGAAAAATTTTTTTTTCACTAATGGTTTCGTATAGAGGACAAAAATTCATTCGGAACAAAAATATGGAGAGAGCTGATGATTGAGGATTTCAGAGACGAGCGAATGGCACGCTTAAGGTATTGAAGATAGGTGGGGAGTGCTCGAACAAATGTCACTCGAAACGTCATCCAATTGGCAGTGAGCTAAAAAAAAATTCAAAATGGCGAAAGAAAGATGGCCGCCATACAAATTTCGTCGGTCTCCATCTCGGAGGGTATAAAAGATGGAAGAGTGGTTTCTTCACAAAAGATGATCAGGATCGGAAGGTCTACTCGATGAATAGAACAAAAATTCAAAATGGCGGAATCTATTTTTCCATAGAAAATGTATGGCGAATATTGAAGAGACTACAAGTTGTGAACTATACAAGGCTTTGATGCGATTCTTTGGAGAAATCTCAAAGAAAAATATGGGAAGACAATACGATGGTTGAGGGTTTGGAAAATGGTTGATGAGCCCGTGCAGGGTATTGTAGATAGACGGGGGCTGCTCAAACAAAAAATACTCAGAACCTCATCCAATTGGCAATGAGCGAAAAAAACCCAAATTGTCGGATTCAAGATGGCGGCTATACAAATTTCGTCGGTGTCTATCGCACCAAGTATAAAAGATGGAAGAGTCGTTTCTTGGAAAAAGATGATCAAGAACTAAAAATCTACTTGATGAACAGAAAAAATCAAGAAGGCGGAATTTATTTTTTTCACACAAAATCTTTTCCACTGATGGTTTCGTATATAGAAGACAAAATTCCATGCGGAGGAAAAATATGGAAAAAGCTGATGATTGAAGATTTTGGAGACGTATGAGGAGCACGGTCAGAGTATTAAAGATAGGTGGGAGGTGCTCAAACAAAAATTACTTGAAACCTCATCTAATTGTCAGTGAGTGAGAGAGTCAGTTGAAAAAAAGGCCAAAATGGCGGATTAAAGACGGGGGCCATACAAATTTCGTCGGTGTCTCCAGTTCCTTTTCAAAATTTGTTTTTATGGAAAAAAACTCTCATTCTGACAAATGATTCGGAGAAAAATATAGAGAGTGATAATTATCGAGGGTTAGGAATATGGGAGAGATAGGTGGAGGCTGCTCTCACCAAAATACCCGAAAGCGAAACCTCGCGGTCCGCTTTAGCGGGCCGCGCACCCACGCGCCATACTAGTTAATATATATATAGCTGCTCGTGCTGATTCATTGACTGACTCACTGATTGATCACCCCTCCTGTAAAATTTTGTATGAAAATTTTTTTTTTCACTAATGGTTTCGTATAGAGGACAAAAATTCATTCGGAACAAAAATATGGAGAGAGCTGATGATTGAGGATTTCGGAGACAGGTGAGCAGCACGCTTAAGGTATTGAAGATAGGTGGGGGGTGCTCGAACAAATGTCACTCGAAACGTCATCCAATTGGCAGTTAGCTGAAAAAAAATTCAAAATGGCGAAAAAAAGATGGCCGCCATACAAATTTCATCGGTCTCCATCTCGGAGGGTATAAAAGATGGAAGAGTGGTTTCTTCGCAAAAGATGATGAGGATCCAAAGGTCTACTTGATGAATTGAAAAAAAAAATCAAAATGGCGGAATTTATTTTTTCATAGAAAATGTATGGCGAATATTGAAGAGACTACAAGTTGTAAACTATGCAAGGCTTTGATGCGATTCTTTGGAGAACTCTCAAAGAAAAATATGGAAAGACATGATGATTGAGGTTTTGGAAGATGGATGAGGAGCCCGGGCAGGGTATGTTAGATAGATGGGAGGTGCTCAAACAAAAATTACTCAAAACCTCATCCAATTGGCACTGAGCTGAAAAAAAAAACAAAATGGCGGATTCAAGATGGCGGCTATACAAATTTCGTCAGAGTCTATCTCACCAAGCATAAAAGATGGAAGAGTGGTTTCTGGGAAAAAGATGATCAAGACCTAAAAGTCTACTTGATGAACGGAAAAAAACAAGATGGCGGAATTTATTTTTCTACACAAAAAAAAATTATTGATGGAAAAATACGGAAAGAGCTGATGATCGAAGATTTTGGAGACGGATGAAGAGCACGGCGAGGGTATTGAAGATAGGTGGGACGTGCTCAAACAAAAACTACTCGAATCCTCGCGGTCCGCTTGCGGGCCGCGCACCCACGCGCCATACTAGTATACTATATAGCTGTTCGTTCTGATTCACTGACTCACTCATTCATCGCCCCTCCTGTAAAGTTTTGTATGAAAATTTTTTTTTTCACTAATGGTTTTGTATAGAGGACAAAAATTAAAGTAGAACAAAAATATGGAGAGAGCTGATGATTGAGGATTTCGGAGACGGGTGAAGAGCACGCTTAAGGTATTGAAGATAGGTGGGGGGTGCTCGAGCAAATGTCACTCGAAACGTCATCCAATTGGCAGTCAGCTGAAAAAAAATTCAAAATGGCGAAAAAAAGATGGCCGCCATACAAAATTCGTCGGTCTCCATCTCGGAGGGTATAAAAGATGGAAGAGTGGTTTCTTCGCAAAAGATGATGAGGATCCAAAGGTCTACTTGATGAATTGAAAAAAAATTCAAAATGGCGGAATTTATTTTTCCATAGAAAATGTATGGCGAATATTGAAGAGACTACAAGTTGTGAACTATGCAAGGCTTTAATGCGGTTTTTTGGAGAACTCTCAAAGAGAAATATGGGAAGACATGATGATTGAGGGTTTGGAAGTTGGTTGAGGAGCTCGGGCAAGGTATTGAAGATAGGTAGGAGGTGCTCAAACAAAAATTACTCGAAACATCATCCAATTGGCAGCTGAAAAAAAGTCCAAAATGGCGGATTCAAGATGGCGGCCATACAAACATCGGTGTCTATCTCACCAAGTATAAAAGATGGAAGAGTGGTTTTTGCCAAAAGATGATTAAGACCTTAAGTTCTACTTGATGAGCAGAATGATTCGAAGAAAAAATATGGAGAGTGATAATGATCGAGGATTAGGAATAGGGGAAAAATAGGTGGAGGCTGCTCAAACCAAAATATCCGAAAGCGAAACCTCGCGGTCCGCTTGCGGGCCGCGCACCCACGCGCCCTACTAGTTATACTATATATAGCTCAATTACCACTCACTCACTCACTCATTGACATAATTGTTCTCCTAGAAAGAGACAGAAAACGATATAATCATGTATGGGAGATGTGTTCGGATGGGGGACTCGAGTAGGGAAAAATTATGACATTTCAGAAAAACAAGATGGCGGCTGACGTGATTTATGTAACTTTTTTGTTTTTCAACCGATTTCGTTAAAACTCGCAGGTTTTTAAGAAATTAGTAAATAATTATTAGAAAAAGTGGAAAAAACTGGAAAAACAAGATGGCGGCCGAGATTTAGATTTTTAAAATTTTTGATTTTTCGACCCCAAACCGCGGCACCACAGCTCCGAAACGGGGTAATTGAGGATAATTTTTTTTTCTTGTTTCCGCTTACAATTATCCTGTATTTTGACAGAATGGAAGCGGTTTTTAAAAATTCAAGATGGCGGCTGTTGTGGCGGCCATTTGGTTTGAGGTACGAAAAAACGCAATTTTAAAATTCAATTTTCTCACAGTTGGCAACATCGGAGCGTTTCGACTTCTATGAAGCGATTGTATGTATAGACTCGAGGTATAAATTGGTGGTAAAAAATATACCCCACTTTTGGGGAAATTTCAAGATTTACCCCAAAAATAAAAAAATTGAAATACGGACTTTTTGCAAAATCCGAGTATGAGCGATTACGTATTTTACTTGTACAAACGACATTTGGGTATTTTTGTCACCAAAGACTGGCAACACTGGAATTTATCAAAGAAAAAGTGATTTTCGCCACATGGTCCTTTTTCAGGGGCAATTATTTCGCCTGGGTGCGAGCGAGATGGAACAGTTAAACGTTATCAGGAGCGGTATATCCTGTAGTTAATGGTAAAATTATAAAACTATGTGAATTGTTTCTATAAAACGAGTTGGCGGCCATTTTGTATTGTTGTTGAGTGTTTCTGAAAATTTTGATCATGTTTTTGAGGCAGTTGGCAACATTTTAGAAAGTTGACATGTATGAATCGATTGTGCAACTCGACCGGCAGTATCGAGGTATATACACAGTGTTGCCACATTTAGGGTAGTTTTTGAGATTTCCCCAAAAATTTCCTCCTGTAAAATTTTGTATGAAAAATTTTTTTTTCACTAATGGTTTCACAAAGAAGACAAAAATTTATTCCGAAAAAAATATGGAGAGAGCTGATGATTGAGGGTTTCGGAGACGGGTGAAGGGCACGCTGAAAGTATTGAAGATAGGTAGGGGGTGCTCGAGCAAATGTCATTCGAAACGTCGTCCAATTGGGAGTGAACTGAAAAAAAATTCAAAATGGCGGAAAAAAGATGGCCGCCATACAAATTTCATCGGTATCCATCTCGGAGGGTATAAGAGATGGAAGAGTGGTTTCTTAGCAAAAGATGATTAAAATCCGAAGGTCTACTTGATGAATGGAAAAAAAATTCAAAATGGCGGAATTCACTTTTTCATAGAAAATGTATGGTGAATATTGAATTGCCTTTGATGCGGTTCTTCAGAGAATTCTCACAGAAAAATATGGGAAGACATGATGATTGAGGGTTAGTAAGATGGTTGGGGAGCCCGGGAAGGGTATTATAGATAGAAAAGTGCTGCTCAAACAAAAACAAGATGGCGGCCGACGTGATTTTTGTAACATTTTTGTTTTCCTACCGATTTCGTTACAACTCGCAATTCTAGAAGAAATTAGGAAACCATTAATAGAAAATGTAGAAAAAATTTAAAAAACAAGATGGCGGCTTAGCTGTAGTCTTTCAAATTTTCGATTTTTCGACCCCGAACCGCGGCACCACAGCACCGAAACGGGTTAGTTGAGGATAATATTTTTTTCCTGTTTCCGTCTACAATTATCCTGTATTTTGACAGATCGGGAGTGGTTTTTAAATATTCAAGATGGCGGCTGTCGTGGCGGTCATTCAGTTTGAGGTACGAAAAAACGCAATTTTAAAATTTAAATTACTCACAGTTGACAACATCGGAGCGTTTCTACTTCTATGAAGCTATTATATGTACAGACTTGAAGTATAGATTGGTGAAAAAAATACCCCATTTTTGGGGAAATTTCAAGATCTACCCCAAAAATTAAAAAATCGAAATACGAACTTTTTGCAAAATCCGAGTATGAGCAATTACATTTTTTACCTGTACAAACGAAATTTGGATATTTTTATCGCCAGGGACAGGCAACACTGAAAAAGTGGTTTTCGCGATACAGTCTTTTTTCAGGGGTGATCATTTCGCCTGTGTGCGAGCGAAATGAAAATTTGAAACGTCATCAGGAGCGGTATTTCCTGTACTTATTGGAAAAATTATTCAACTTTCTAAAATAAATCTGAAAAATGAGTTGACGGCCATTTTGTATTTTATTTGTTTTTGAATTGATTTTGAACATGTTTTTGAGGCAGTTGGCAACATTTTGGAAAGTTGAAATGTATGAATCGACTGTGTAACTTAACCGGCAGTATCGATAAATGTAAACAGTGTTGCCACCTTCGGGGTAGTTTACGAGATATTCCCCACAAATTTTCTCCTGTAAAATTTTGTATGAAATTTTTTTTTCACAAATGGTTTCACAAAAAAGACAACAATTTATTCAGAAAAAAAATATGGATAGAGCTGAGGATTGAGGAACTTGGAGACGGGTGAAGAGCACGCTTAAGGTATTGAAGATAGGTGGGAGGTGCTCGAGCAAATGTCATTCGAAACGGCTTCCAATTGGCAGTGAGCTGGAAAAATATTCAAAATGGCGGAAAAAAGATGGCCGCCATACAAATTTCATCAGTGTCCATCAAAGGGTATAAAAGATGGAAGAGTGGTTTCTTATCAAAAGATGATCAGGACCTTCGGATCCTGATCACTAGAAAAAAAAAAATCAAAATGGAGGATTTTATTTCGGATCGACTAGGGACCGACTAGGGACCAACTACGGACCTACTTGGGACCGACTACGGACCGACTACGAACCGACTACGGACCGACTAGAGACCGACTAGGGACCGACTACGGACCGACTACGGACCGACTAGAGATCGACTAGGGACCGACTACGGACCGACTACGGACCGACTACGGACCGACTAGAGACCGACTAGAGACCGACTAGGGACCGACTACGGACCGACTACGGACCGACTATGGACCGACTACGGACCGACTAGAGACCGACTAGGGACCGACTACGGACCGACTACTTACTGACTACGCACCGACTAGAGACCGACTAGGGACCGACTACGGACCGACTACGGACCGACTAGGGACCGACTACGGACCGACTAGGGACAGACTAGGGACCGACTACGGACCGACTACGGACCGACTAGAGACCGACTAGGGACCGACTACGGACCGACTACGGACCGACTAGAGACCGACTAGGGACCAACTACGGACCAACTAGAGACCGACTAGGGACCGACTACGGACCGACTAGAGGCTGACAAGGGACCGACTACGGACCGACTACGGACCGACTAGAGACCGACTAGGGACCGACTACGGACCGACTAGATACCGACTAGGGACCGACTACGGACCGACTACGGACCGACTAGAGACCGACTACGGACCTACTACGGACCGAGTTAGGTAGACCGACTAGGGACCAACTACGGACCGACTACGGACCGACTAGGGACCGACTACGGTCCGACTAGGGACCGACTACGGACTGACTACGGACCGACTACGGACCGACTAGAGACCAACTAGGGACCGACTAGGGACCGACTACGGACCGACTACGGACCGACTAGAGACCGACTAGGGACCGACTACTGACCAACTAGAGACCGACTAGGGACCGACTAGGGACCGACTACGGACCGACTAGAGACCGACTTGGGACCGACTACGGATCGACTAGGGACCGACTAGGGACCGACTACGGACTGACTAGAGACCGACTACGGACCGACTACGGACTGACTTAGGTAGACCGACTAGGGACCGACTACGGACCGACTAGGGACCGACTACGGTCCGACTAGGGACCGACTACGGACTGACTACGGACCGACTACGGACCGACTACGGACTGACTAGAGACCGACTAGGGACTGACAATGGACCGACTAGGGACCGACAAAGGACCGACTACGGATCGACTACGGACCGACTACGGACCGACTAGAGACCGACTAGGGACTGACAATGGACCGACTAGGGACCGACAAAGGACCGACTAGGGACCGACTACGGACCGACTAGGGACCGACTACGGACCGACCAGGGACCGACTACGGACCGACTATGGACCGACTAGCGACCGACTAGGGACCAACTAAGGACCAACCGGGGACTTTTTAGATTTCCCCAAAAATTTCCTCCTGTAAAATTTTGTATGAAAGTTTTTTTTTCACTAATGGTTTCACAAAGACAAAAATTTATTCAGAAAGAAATATGGAGAGAGCTGATGATTGAGGGTTTCGGAGACGGGTGAAGGGCACGCTTAAGGTATTGAAGATAGGTGGGGGGTGCTCGAGCAAATGTCATTCGAAACGTCGTCCAATTGGGAGTGAACTGAACAAAAATTCAAAATGGCGAAAAAAAGATGGCGGCCATACAAATTTCATCGGTATCCATCTCGGAGGGTATAAAAGATGGAAGAGTGGTTTCTTAGCAAAAGATGATCAAAATCCGAAAGTCTACTTGATGAATGGAAAAAAATTCAAAATGGCAGAGTTTATTTTTCCATAGAAAATGTATGGCGAATATAGACTATGCAAGGCTTTGATGCGGTTCTTTGGAGAACTTTCAAGTAAAATATGGGCAGACATGATGATTGAGGGTTTTGAAGATGAATATCAAATGTCGAAAGCCCCCCCGCGAGCTGCTTTAGCAGCTCGCGCACCGAGCAACTAGTTATTATACTATATATAGCTCAATTACCACTCACTCACTCACTCATTGACATAATTGTTCTCCTAGAAAGAGACAGAAAACGATACAATAATGTATGGGAGATATGTTCGGATGCGGGAGTCGAGTAGGGAAAAATTATGACATTTCAGAAAAACAAGATGGCGGCCGATGTGATTTTTGTAACTTTTTTGTTTTCCAACCGATTTTGTTGCAACTCACAAATATTGAAGAAATTAATAAACAATTAATAGAAAAAGTGGAAAAAATTGGAAAAACAAGATGGCGGCCGAGATTTAGGTTTTTAAAATTTTTGATTTTTCGACCCCAAACCGCGGCACCACAGCTCCGAAACGGGGTAATTGACGATAATATTTTTTTCCTGTATTCGCCCACAATTACCCTTAATTTTGAAAAAACGAGAGTGGTTTTTAAAAATTCAAGATGGCGGCTGTCGTGGCGGCCATTCAGTTTGAGGCACGAAAAAACCCAATTTTAAAATTCAAATTTCTCGCATTTCGCAACATCGGAGTGTTTCGACTTCTATGAAGCGATTGTTTGCATAGACTTGAGGTATAAATTGGTGATGAAAAAAATACCCCACTTTTGGGGAAATTTCAAGATTTACCCCAAAAATTAAAAAATCTAAATACGGACTTTTTGCAAAATCCAAGTATGAGCGACCACGTATTCTTCTTGTACAAATGACATTTGGGTATTTTCGTCGTCTGGCGCTGGCAACACTGGAATTTATCAAAGAAAAAGTGATTTTCGCGACATGGTCTTTTTTCAGGAGCAATCATTTCGCCTGGGTGCGAGTGAGATGGAACATGAAAACGTCATCAGGAGTGGTATATCCTGTACTTATTGAAAACATTATAAAACTATGTGAATTGTTTCTATAAAATGAGTTGGCGGCCATTTTGTATTGTTGTTGAGTGTTTTTGAAAATTTTGATCAGGTTTTTGAGGAAGTTGGCAACATTTTAGAAAGTTGACATGTATGAATCGATTGTGCAACTCAACCGGCAGTATCGAGGTATGCACACAGTGTTGCCACATTTAGGGTAGTTTTTGAGATTTCCCCAAAAATTTCCTCCTGTAAAATTTTGTATGAAAAATTTTTTTTTCACTAATGGTTTCACAAAGAAGACAAAAATTTATTCCGAAAAAAATATGGAGAGAGCTGATGATTGAGGGTTTCGGAGACGGGTGAAGGGCACGCTGAAAGTATAGAAGATAGGTGGGGGGTGCTCGAGCAAATGTCATTCGAAACGTCGTCCAATTGGGAGTGAACTGAAAAAAAATTCAAAATGGCGAAAAAAAGATGGCCGCCATACAAATTTCATCGGTATCCATCTCGGAGGGTATAAAAGATGGAAGAGTGGTTTCTTAGCAAAAGATGATCAAAATCCGAAGGTCTACTTGATGAATAGAAAAAAAATTCAAAATGGCGGAATTCATTTTTTCATAGAAAATGTATGGTGAATATTGAATTGCCTTTGATGCGGTTCTTCAGCGAATTCTCACAGAAAAATATGGGAAGACATGATGATTGAGGGTTAGTAAGATGGTTGGGGAGCCCGGGAAGGGTATTGTAGATAGAAAAGGGCTGCTCAAACAAAAACAAGATGGCGGCCGACGTGATTTTTGTAACATTTTTGTTTTTCTACCGATTTCGTTAAAACTCGCAATTCTAAAAGAAATTAGGAAACGATTAATAGAAAAAGTAGAAAAAATTTAAAAAACAAGATGGTGGCTTAGCTGTAGTCTTTCAAATTTTCGATTTTTCGACCCCGAACCGCGGCGCCACAGCACCGAAACGGGTTAGTTGAGGATAATATTTTTTTCCTATTTCCGTCTACAATTATCCTGTATTTTGACAGATCGGGAGTGGTTTTTAAATATTCAAGATGGCGGCTGTCGTGGCGGCCATTCAGTTTGAGGTACGAAAAAACGAAATTTTAAAATTCAAATTACTCACAGTTGACAACATCGGAGCGTTTCTACTTCTATGAAGCTATTGTATGTACAGACTTGAAGTATAGATTGGTGAAAAAAATACCCCATTTTTGGGGAAATTTAAAGATCTACCCCAAAAATTAAAAAAATCGAAATACGAACTTGTTGCAAAATCCGAGTATGAGCAACTACATTTTTTACCTGTACAAACGAAATTTGGATATTTTAATCGCCAGGGACAGGCAACACTATCAAAGAAAAAGTTGTTTTCGCAATACGGTCTTTTTTCAGGGGTGATCATTTCGCCTGTGTGCGAGCGAGATGAAAACTCGAAACCTCATCAGGAGCGGTATCTCCTGTACTTAATGGAAAAATTATTCAACTTTCTAAAATAAATCTGTAAAATGAGTTGACGGCCATTTTGTATTTTATTTGTTTTGGAATTGATTTTGAACATGTTTTTGAGGCAGTTGGCAACATTTTGGAAAGTTGAAATGTATGAATCGACTGTGTAACTTAACCGGCAGTATCGATAAATGTAAACAGTGTTGCCACCTTCGGGGTAGTTTACGAGATGTTCCCCAAAAATTTTCTCCTGTAAAATTTTGTATGAAATTTTTTTTTTCACTAATGGTTTCACAAAAAAGACAAAAATTTATTCAGAAAAAAAATATGGATAGAGCTGATGATTGAGGAACTCGGAGACGGGTGAAGGGCACGCTTAAGGTATTGAAGATAGGTGGGAGGTTCTCGAGCAAATGTCACTCGAAACGGCTTCCAATTGGCAGTGAGCTGGAAAAATATTCAAAATGGCGGAAAAAAGATGGCCGCCATACAAATTTCATCAGTGTCCATCTCAAAGGGTATAAAAGATGGAAGAGTGGTTTCTTATCAAAAGATGATCAGGACCTTCGGATCCTTTTTTTTTTTTTTTTTTTTGACGTGGTGGAAACCTTTTATAGGTACCCCCGTTCTGCGGCCGAATGCGGCAGAACGAAGGTTATGTGGGACTCCAACCGGGTATACCCACTAAAACCACCACGGCATGACCCTCATGCTGTGTGCTGGACGCCTGGGGAACCCAAAGTATGCATCCCAGGTGTCCGGCAGCCGCCCCAGCTGGGGCTCCCGCTCGCCTCTGGGCTGTCCCTCCAGAGGCTCGCGCCCTCCCGTAATTTTTTAACGAGGTTTTTTTCCTCCCGCGATGGGCATCGCTGCCCCCCGCCCTGGGGTGTCTCACCCCCAGTTTCATCCGCAGTGCCCTCTGCTAATCAGAGGGACACGCGGAGAAACCTCCCTCCGCCAGGTCATTGGCCATGGCTAACAATATCCCCGAAATTATTAACCATGTTACCGGGGTGCACCGGCCCGAATACTGCTCTTCCCCTCGGACGTATCCAAGAGGACCAGCAGCACCCAGGCACACTTGGAGGTTACCTGGCTAGCACCCCAGGACCTTCGGATCCTGATCACTAGAAAAAAAAAAAAAAAATCAAAATGGAGGAATTTATTTCGGATCGACTAGGGACCGACTAGGGACCGACTAGGGACCAACTAGGAACCGACTAGGGACCAACTACGGAACGACTTGGGACCGACTACGGACCGACTACGGACCGACTAGAGACCGACTAGGGACCGACTACGGACCGACTACGGACCGACTAGAGACCGACTAGGGACCGACTACGGACCGACTACGGACCGACTAGAGACCGACTAGGGACCGACTACGGACTGACTACGGACCGACTACGGACCGACTAGAGACCAACTAGGGACCGACTAGGGACCGAGTACGGACCGACTACGGACCAACTAGAGACCGACTACGGACCGATTAAGGACCGACTAGGGACCAACTACGGACCGACTAGAGACCGACTAGGGACCGACTACGGATCGACTAGGGACCGACTACGGACTGACTGGAGACCGACTACGGACCGACTACGGACCGACTACGGACCGACTTAGGTAGACCGACTAGGGACCGACTACGGACCGACTAGGGACCGACTAGGGACCGACTACGGACCGACTACGGACCGACTACGGACCGACTAGAGACCGACTAGGGACCGACTACGGACCGACTACGGACCGACTACGGACCGACTAGAGACTGACTAGGGACCGACTACGGACCGACTAGGGACCTACTACGGACCGACTACGGACCGACTAGAGACCGACTACGGACCGACTACGGACCGAGTTAGGTAGACCGACTAGGGACCGACTACGGACCGACTACGGACCGACTAGGGACCGACTACGGTCCGACTGGGGACCGACTACGGACTGACTACGGACCGACTACGGACCGACTAGGGACCGACTAGGGACCGACTAGGGACCGACTACGGACCGACTACGGACCAACTAGAGACCGACTACGGACCGACTAGGGACTGACTAGGGACCAACTACGGACCGACTAGAGACCGACTAGGGACCGACTACGGATCGACTAGGGACCGACTAGGGACCAACTACGGAGCGACTAGGGACCGACTAGGGACCGACTACGGACTGACTAGAGACCGACTACGGACCGACTACGGACCGACTTAGGTAGACCGACTAGGGACCGACTACGGACCGACTAGACACCGACTAGGGACTGACAATGGACCGACTAGGGACCGACAAAGGACCGACTACGGACCGACTACGGACCGACTACGGACCGACTAGAGACCGACTAGGGACTGACAATGGACCGACTAGGGACCGACAAAGGACCGACTAGGGACCGACTAGGGACCGACTACGGACCAACTAGGGACCGACTAGGGACCGACTACGGACCGACTACGGACCGACTAGAGACCGACTAGGGACTGACAATGGACCGACTAGGGACCGACAAAGGACCGACTAGGGACCGACTAGGGACCGACTAGGGACCGACTACGGACCGACTAGGGACCGACTAGGGACCGACTACGGACCGACTACGGACCGACTACGGACCGATTAGAGACCGACTAGGGACCGACTACGGACCGACTAGAGACCGACTAGGGACCGACTACGGACCGACTACGGACCGACTAGGGACCGACTACGGACCGACTACGGACCGACTAGAGACCGACTAGGGATTGACTACGGACCGACTAGGGACCGACTACGGACCGACTAGAGACCGACTACGGACAGACTACGGACCGACTATGGACCGACTACGGACCGACTAGAGACCGACTAGGGACTGACAATGGACCGACTAGGGACCGACAAAGGACCGACTACGGACCGACTACGGACCGACTAGAGACCGACTAGGGACTGACAATGGACCGACTAAGGACCGACAAAGGACCGACTAGGGACCGACTAGGGACCGACTACGGACCGACTAGGGACCGACTAGGGACCGACTAGGGACCGACTACGGACCGACTACGGACCGACTACGGACCGACTAGGGACCGACTACGGACCGACTATGGACCGACTAGGGACCGACTAGGGACCGACTAGGGACTGACTAGGGACCGAATAGCGACCGACTAGGGACCAACTAAGGACCGACCGGGGACTTTTTGAGATTTCCCCAAAAATTTCCTCCCGTAAAATTTTGTATGAAAGTTTTTTTTTCACTAATGGTTTCACAAAGACAAAAATTTATTCAGAAAGAAATATGGAGAGAGCTGATGATTGAGGGTTTCGGAGACGGGTGAAGGGCACGCTTAAGGTATTGAAGATAGGTGGGGGGTGCTCGAGCAAATGTCATTCGAAACGTCGTCCAATTGGGAGTGAACTGAAAAAAAATTCAAAATGGCGAAAAAAAGATGGCCGCCATACAAATTTCATCGGTATCCATCTCGGAGGGTATAAAAGATGGAAGAGTGGTTTCTTAGCAATAGGTGATCAAAATCCGAAAGTCTACTTGATGAATGAAAAAAAAATTCAAAATGGCAGAGTTTATTTTTCCATAGAAAATGTATGGCGAATATTGACTATGCAAGGCTTTGATGCGGTTCTTTGGAGAACTCTCAAGTAAAATATGGGCAGACATGATAATTGAGGGTTTGGAAGATGAATATCAAATGTCGAAAGCCCCCCCGCGAGCTGCTTTAGCAGCTCGCGCACCGAGCAACTAGTTATATATATAAAGCTACTTGAAGTTACGTACTGATCACCTCTCCTGAACAATTTTGTATGGGACGTTTTCACCATATTTTCCGTGTGTGTAAAACTCAAAAATTTAAGGTCTACAAAATTATAGAGAGAGCTGGACGTGGAAAACTGACTAGGGTGCCCTAAGGGATCTCGAAAACTATCAGTCGGAAAGGTACCGTCCCGAAACAAAAAATGTTTAAAACCTTGGGCAATTGGGTGAACCGGTGAAAAAAATATGGCCACCATACAAAAAAAATTTCGTCTCCATACAAAAAAATTCCTAATTTTCAAGAGGCTCTCCAGAACAATTTTGTATGGAACTTTTTTCCCTTCACTACTTATGTACGTAGAACTTATGGGTCTTCCTTCAGAAAATTATGAAACATCATGAATGTGGAAAATTTACCAGAGTACCTCATGGGTCCTCCAAAACTACCAGTCATACAGACATGGTCCCAAACAAATGTTATTAAAGACCTTGGGCCATTAGGTGAACCGGTAAAAAAAAGATGGCCGCCGAACAAAAAAAAATTTTCTCCATACAAATTTTTTGGGTAATTTTCAAGAGGCTCTCCAGAACAATTTTGTATGGAATTTTTTTCCCTTCACTATTTATGTGCGTAAAACTTATGGGTCTTCCTTCAGAAAATTATGAAACGTCATGAATGTGGAAAATTTATCAGAGTACCTCATGGGTCCTCCAAAACTACCAGTCATACAGACATGGTCCCAAACAAATGTTATTAAAGACCTTGGGCCATTAGGTGAACCGGTGAAAAAAAGATGGCCGCCGAACAAAAAAAAATTCTCTCCATACAAATTTTTTGGGTTCTTTTCAAGAGGCTTCTCAGAACAATTTTGTATGGAACCTTTTCCCTTAACTGTCGTATATGTCGTACTTATGGGTCTTCCTTCAGGAAAATTCTGAAACATCATGATTGTGGAAAATTTACCAGAGTACCTCATGGGTCCTCGAAAACTACCAGTCATACAGGCATGGTCCCAAACAGATGTTGTTAAAGACCTTGGGCCATTGGGTGAACAGGTAAAAAAAGATGGCCGCCGAACAAAAAAAAATTCTCTCCATACAAATTTTTGGGTTCTTTTTAAGAGGCTCTCTTAAACATTTTTGTATGAAACTTTTTCCCCCCAATACACGTATAAGTAAACAGAACTTAAGGATTTTTTTTTTCACAAAAAATACAAAACGTAGTGAATTAATTTTCAAGTGGCTCTCCAGAACATTTTTGTATAGATCTTTTTTTCCCACTAAACACATGCATAGAACTCATTAGGTCCTTTCAGAAAAGATACAAAACGCGATACCAATATTTCTTTCTATCTTTCAAGAGACTCTCCCGAATATTCTGGTATTTGGTATGGCCTCCTATTTCTTTATTTTACGAATATTGAAGAGACTACAAGGCCCGCGAGCTGCTTGCAGCTCGCGCACCGAGCGCAACACTAGTTTTTTAAACACCTAATTATATACCATGCGATTCTTATGCGGTCGAGTTTTTTTTGGCACACTTTTTATTTCCTTTTTAATTAACTAGGTAGGTAATTAAATCAATAATCTGTTCCCACTACAAGTCCGTAAATATGGACTTTATTCTGATAAGTAAACAAACTAATAAATGATGCCGATTCAATTGGTTCGATAATTTGCTTACGGCGGAGGAAATTTAACTAGTTTTACCTACTAGTATTGCCCAATTTTTTTACAAACAAGTGAGGATTTGCCTTACTTGGCTTTTCCCGGAAGTCCGAGAGTCCGGGAGTCCAGGAGTTTGGGAGTTCGGGAATCTGGGAGACGGAGACCAGGATTCCGAGAGTTCGGGAGACCGGGAGACCGGAACTCCGAGAGTCCGGAAGTCTGGGAGTCCGGGAGACCTGGAGTCCGGGAGACTGGGAAGCCGGGATGTTCTTCATCCTCTGAAGACAGGAAGACCTTAAACATACTTACCGGTATACAGATCCCCGGCTCAGTTACGTTAGTCAGTACAGTGGACTGCATTTCTTGCAGCCCGTCCATGTATTCTGTTATCATAACGCAAAATTGCGCCGTTTCATTGTGGTTCTTGTTATAATTTTCGATTATAGTTGATATCTGCGGATACCACAGCCTTAAAGATGTGAATCTGTAAGAAAAAAAACAACATTAAAAACTAACAATGGACAAAATAAAGAATCAATCAGATATTCCAAATACCGTTTTTTTCATGCTCATGATTCAAATTTTGATGCTTTGACAATTGATTCTATCATCATCATCATCATTATCAACCCTTTACCAGCCCACTACAGGTCACATGTCACCTCTCAGACCTCAGAAGAATAAGAAAGAAGTAGTACGGATTGCTAAACTTCACACGCCTTTGAGAACATTATGGCAACTCTAAGCCATGCAGGTTTCCTCACGATGTTTTCCTTTAACCGTTATTGATTCTTTAAAGATTGATTTCTATAAAGAAATCTGAAACGAAAAATTTGATGAAAATGAAAATATGAACTCACACAATTAGTCCCGCAAAAGTAACAAATGAGAACAGAAGCAGTTTATAAATTAAAGGCTTTCTGAAGAGTTCCTTCACTTCGATGAGGGCGTTCACCAGCTGTTTCTTGAGACTTATCACATCAGTTGGCTTAAGAGTACCAGACGTGTTGAACGATAGGATCTGTAAAATGTATACTTAATGAACGTACAGTTAATAGGTAGATAAGAATTATTGTTATTCTTTACTGTTACGTACCTAGTTCAGAGGTCAACATATAAAAAACTTGATATTATTATCTCTAAGTAGGTATAACTTATATTATTATGAAGAGTAATAACAAACAACTAAGTGGAAGCTTTTATCTAAAAGTAGGAATAATAAACGCAAAGATTTTTTAAGATCACCAAACATACTCTTCGGCCTGATTTAGTTAACACTAGCTTCTGCCCGCGGCTTGGTCCGCGTTGATTTTGGAATTTCACAAATCCCGAGGCATTCGTGGATTTCCGGTTCCCGTTCTAACTTTGCACTTTCCCGCTATCTAAGTGTCCCATCATCATCATCATCTTCTTCATCATCATTATCATCATCATGATCATCATCTTCATCTTCTTCTTCTTCATCATTATCATCATCATCATCATCGTCTTCATCATCATCATTATTATCATCACCACCACCACCAAGGGTGAGAAGGGGTTAGGCCGTAGTCCACCACGCTGCCCAAGAGCTGATTGGTAGACTTCACACTCTTTTAAGAACATTATGAAGTATTCTCAGGCATGCCGCGTGCAGGTTTCCTCACGATGTTTTCCTTCACGCTTTTTGGGTTTAATTATTATTATTATTATTATTACGACAATCAAGTAGATTAGATATTTCATTTATTGAAAAGTTATGGGCACTATGTTGTCTATTTAATATTAGATTCCCAGAATATTATTGATTCATAGAATAACCCTATAAAATGCGAGGCAGTCTTTGGGGACTGCCGATAGAAGTGAGTTTAAACAGTAACATAATATAGCTCACGAGAAGCGTGCGGTGATGATGACGAGAGTTTCACGTGTTTTGTTCACCCAAAAAGTAAGTAGAATAGAATAGAATAGAAAAGTTTTTTATTCAAATAAACTTTTACAAGTACTTTTGAATAGTCAATTGAATCTACCACTGGTTCGGAATGCCATTCCAACCGAGAAGAACCAGCAAGAAACTCGGCGGTTGCTCTTTTCCAAATTACAGTACACATATGTACACAGTATATATATAGCTATGGAAAGCGTTCGGTGACGATGACGCGGTTCCATGATTTTTGTTCACCCAAAAAGTGCTCAACGCGCCTAAAGAAGTTTTCACTTCAAAAATCAAAAAGAACTTACAGGAAAGGAATCTCGATCATTTCCAGTATTCATGCTGTACATAGTTTTGAGTACATCCAAGGTCTCCTTTTCCTGAGCGTGTGACAGCAGAAACTTGGGACTCTCCGGCAAACACCAGTACAGCACCGCCGCCATGAAACTCCATATTGAACAGATGTACAGGTAAAGGTTCCATGCGTGTAGTTCTGAAAGATAACAAGAGATAAAGTTCGTAAACCCAAACCCGATTACGCTTAGTAATTTAATTTAATATGAAATAGTAATTTAGTGTGCAGAAAGCGCGGGGCAAGCAGCTAGTGGCGCCATCTATTATGTCTATCCGAAACTAAATAATATTTTAGTTTAGCTCGGACGTCGCTTCTCAATTTTTTTCGTATATAAAATGTAGGCTATGTCACCCGGACTATAACAACAAATCAATTGACACCTCATCAAAATAGGCCCAGTAGTTTAGACGCTACGGTGGAACACACAGAATCTCATACGAAATCGGCCAAAACCTACATAATATAATATATAGACTGTTAAAATTTTAATCCTTCCTTATAACTTTGCCGTAGTTGGGTTAAAATAACTCTATAAGTTAGGGAAGAGTCATTCATCGTTTTCTGTGACCAACATTGTGACAATGATGACACCACGATGGCAAGGCAATTCAGTAAACTAAATTGCCATGCCCAATATTGTTTTACAACCAAATCAGTAACCAATATCTAGCAATTCTAATATTAAACAACTGGGTCTTATGTTTTCGTAATTATAACAGCTGATAAAGTTCGAAAATTAGCCAAACTGTATCTTCAAAAACTAATTCGTAGATTTTTAAACTAAGTAGACTAAGTAATTATAGGCTAATGTTCTTCTGATGGTCAAAATTGCAATAATTAATAGCAAGTCAGAATCTGGGCTAAAACAAACCTCATAAACTCATAACCCATTAAGATACCCTAGTCTCTACGTGTGTCTATTCGAAGGAAGTAATATCATACAAAATATTAATTGCAGTACCGACCTAATGAGTCTTTATATTCGGGATAGTACCTAATGATTCTACGTGTCTTTAAGATAAGAGTAGCGTTTAAGATAAGAAGATTTGATGTTCAATTAATTTAATAATTTGTATCATTATACTCTCTTAAATTTTATTGACATGATAAAGTCTTATAAATCGATGAACGCCGGCTACATCGCACGAAAAAGCATGAATCACGTTCCGCGTGCAAGTGAGAGCGCGGAACAAGCGATAGAGAAGGCACGATCGGCCTAGCGTTCGGCTTGTGACGAATCTATCTCTCTTTGTTTTCTTATGACGTTATCACGTAAAATTAGGTAAACTATAAACTACAAAGTTTTTTGTGAAAAAATGATGATGAAAAAGATGATGAAAAATGATGATGAAAAAAAATGATGAAAAAGTTAATTTTTATGATGTGCGCTCATAGGGTGACGAAAACAACATGTGTAAGTTGGCAACGTAATATTTGCAACGTAATATAATTTTTCACGCTTGTACATAAGTACACACACCTTTTTTTTATAAGTAGGTACTCGTACACTCTATTCACACGCTTAACACACCTGATGAAAAGTGATGGTGTGGCCTGAGACGGAACGCGTTTGCCTAGAAGATGCTTAATCTGCTGTCAGGAAATAAGTCAGTTAATGATGCTTTAAGGATATCCAGATTATAACTGTCAGGAAATAAGGACATTCTGACCCCTTGGCGTGCGTACATATTAAAGAATGAAGACTTAAAGCGGACTTAGATGGAATGTGTTGACGCAGGGACGAAAACCTGCCCAGTGTCTTACGTGGTAGAAATGTAAAGGGGGAACAAGGTATCTTACCAAAGTATCCCTCCCACACAACAACAATACATGTTGTTGTGTGGGAGGGATACTTTGGTTAAGGATGCAGGTATGAAAAAAAAATTAATGAAATCCAGTGTCTTAAGATATGGTGGTGAAAAGGTGAACGGGGAACAAGATCTCTTACCAAAGTACCCCTCCCATACAACAACATGTATAGGCAGAGGCAACGCAGCCCAGGCGAGCAGCGCAGACGCAATCAACGACATCGATGAAAACGCCGAGTACGTCAACAGTACCCTGTCCCTCAGGCCGATCGGTGTGAATTCGGACACCATTGACGATATGGCACAGAAGCATAAACTTAATCTGAAAAAAAAAAAAAACGTACATATTAACTAAACCTAATACATAATTAAAATAATATGTCACACAAAATATATTAATTACACCACATACTTCAAATATATTTCGTGTATGAATTAATTATACTACTAAATCTATACTAATATAAAGAGGCTTGTCCTGACTGACTGACTGACTGACTGACAGACTGATCATCAACGCACAGCCTAAACGACTGAAGCTAGAAACTTGATTGATATTTTCATAGTAGCTTCTTTTTTTAACATAGGCGCACACTAAGAAAGGATTATTGCAAATGCGACCCTTAAGGGGGTTAAATAGGGGATGAAAGTTTCTATGAAAGTCCGTCATTTTTCAAGTTATATCCGTGAAAATCGATATTTGTACTGCCGGTTAAACATAAAGAAATACGTGTTTCAGGATTTTTGAAAATTCTACCCCCAAGTGGGTTAAACAGGGTATGAAGGTTTGTATGAGAGTCCGTCATTTTTCACGTCATTTATCGAGTGATATCTATGAAAATTGGTATTTAGGTTTTCGGTGAAAAATAAAGAATGACGTGTTTAAGGAACTTTGGAAAAACTGACCCAAAGTTGTTAAAATAGGAAATGGAAGTTTGTATGAGATTAAGAATCCACGCGGGCGAAGTCCCTGGCATCAGCTAGTTGTATATAAAAGTATTAATATAGGTGCTCATAGATTAATTTGGCAGTTCAATCAATTTATAAAGTACTTATCGAGATTTTGCGTTAATTTTGTTTTAAACGTTTTGTGTCATTATTGTATTCATCAGGCGAATTAAATAGTTTTCACATTTGTGTCAACAGGATTTTAAATATTTTAATTGAGAATATAAACGTAACATTGCGTGATAAACAGCAGCCTAGATAATTTAAGATATAGTTATTAATTAATTTATTTTATCACATAACATAATGTAATTTCTTATCAACTGTTCAGAATACCAGCTTCTGAGTCAATAAGACTATTTGTCGTACGGATTATATATAGTTAAGAGCTCTTGTGAAAGACATCAGCAGACTCTAAATGGATGAAGACTCTTATTTTTTACGAGTCAAAGATTTTATACGAGTCAAGAGTAGGTTACATTTTTATTTTAAACTTTATATTAATAATTAAATATTACCTTAAACTTATTACTATGCAAGCCCGCATGGAATAGTGGCTGGCTGCATTGCCGCCCTGAACAGCCACGCTGATTCTTTGCGCAAAAAACTTACTGTAATTTTTTAGTACTCGGGTAAAATGACCCTAATAGGTATAGGGCTATTTCACCCGAGTACCTTCTTGAGTATATTGCAAATTGGGTAGATACTTACGCTATACCTTCGATGAGTTTAATGAACAACATCACCCAATAACTTTGGCTCGAGCCCTCAAGTACAGTACAAATAAATATGCCCACATTTCCGCCTATTAGAAATATTCTCCTGCCAAATGTGTCCACTAAAAAGCCCGTGAAAAAGCTCGCTCCAATTTGTCCTGAAAGGGGAATGAAATTAATATACCCAATAATATAATTGTAAGATTTCTAAGGGCCATAACCTAGCTATGACGACCTGCCTGGCGAAGTGGTCTTGTAAGTGGAAGGTCCCGGGTTCGACTTGCGGTAAAGACAATTTGGAAATTTATAATTTCTAAATTGTCTCTGGTCTGCTCTGGTGGGAGACTTCAATCATGGTTAGGTACCACCCTATTGGCGCGCCGCGCCGCGGAGCGATCAGGGGTGTGAGCTAACAAAAACTGCCGTATCTCTTCCAGGTTAATCCGTTACCATCTTAGACTACATCGCCACTTTTAGGTGAGATCGTAATCAAGAGCTAACTTATACATAGACGAATTAAAAAACCATTCTAGCTTATGGAAAAAATATCATAAATCTTCGAAAATAGTTAATAGTTAAGTATATGTTGTTTCGCCAAATAGGTGTCAGATAGAAGCAAAGCGCCGATTTTCAGTTGTAAACTGGGTGACGTCACGACTACGAGAGCTGAGATTTTTGCTGAGCTTAGCAGAATCCACTTTTTGAACTGGTGCGCGGTGGTAGTCTCGACTTGTCATAAGAGCTTTCACGAAAAAATCCTAATTAAAACTAAGTATCCAAGGAACCTTAATATTGATCTTTAGCATGCCGAAGTGGAGGAGTAAGTCCTCTTTAGTCCTCCTGAGATGTAAAGGAAAGGAGAGTATCAATCTTATAAAACTTGCCTAGGAAAGGTATCGCGTTGAGCAACCCTTTGTACATTATATTCATATCAAGGTCGCACTCAGCGACCGGGAGGATGTATGAGGATGTGGTGGTGACCAGCATAGCGGCGAACACGGCACATAGCGTCGCGGCCAGCAGCAATGCATGGAACTTGCCAAATTTGCACAACGTTAGCGCATCTTCTAGTATTTTCATAGCATCCACATCTGCATTGATTTGTTGATCTGAAACAATAATCGGAATGTGATGACTCGATGCATAGATTATAACTATAATAATTATAGTAGGGATTTTGGGATTTACTCAAGTGTGGCAGATTAACATAAGGGAGGATATCTTGCATCCTGCTGAGTAACCTCTACTATACAACGTTAGTTTTACTTTACGCAAAACCTAAACGTAGTTTGTTTAAAATCAGTAACAAAATCTAATCCAATCATTTTTATACCGTATTATATATTTGTCCAAAAATATTTTGAAATCCTACAAGCTTAGACACAATGGTTTAGCGCGCATCAGCTGACGATCGGCACACAGCGGCGGTCATTCAACTCGCGTCGATCGCAAGTCGCAGCGGCGACGGCTTGCGGTGACCATTTTTTTCGAGGACAATGACGCAAAATAAGAAGCTTATAACTTCGTTACTTTTCATTATATTTTTTTTGAAATTTTGTATAAATATTTTTAATGTAAAAATATTTGACACGTGTTTCTGTTTTTGCGCAAAGTAAAACTAATGTTGTATATAAGCCCTTTATAATATAGGGCCGGGCGTAAAAAAACCGATGGTCAGAAATACTAAAGCACGTCAGATTAAGAAACTTTTATTCTTCCTATCAACTAATCTACAAAATCTAATAGGTCCCGACGACGCTCGAATAAATCCATATTTAGCATCATCGGAACCCCTACCATTACTTTAAACGCAAAGAACATAACGGGTGTAAAGAGACCGCTATCGAAAACGAAGACAGTGTGCTTAGTCTAAATCGGAGCACTCGAAAACGAACTCGAAAACTATTGATCGATTTCAGAGTAAAATAGACCTAAAATGGCTTGTATTAAGGTTTGAGTTCGCCAATACATTCAGCATTGTTCGAATGCTGAATGTATTGGCGAACTTTTTTGCTTATAAAGCAAAAAGTTTCTTCATTGGCCATTGTCACTGCCATTTTGTGGACATTATACTAGTTACGACGCGTGAATATAAAATTTAAAAAACGTGCATGCGTGCGATCACTCTGAGAGCTCGTAGCAAACTGAACTTGCAGCCAACGTGTGGATGCGGTGGCCAAACTCTGTCCCAAACCCTTTGATGTACCGACACGAAATGGATCTCGCGCCAACTTGCGGGCCATCATTCCAATACCTACCAAAATAGCACAAACTCCCGCTCTACACATTGGCCAACGTATTCGGCCATAAGATGGGCCAACATGTTCGCCAACGTGTGGATGAGCCTTTGAGTAACCCTCTTACGGGATGTACTAGGTGAACGACGAAAGCGATGCGTCATACGATGCAAAGCGTCACAACGTTAAACGACTCCGTAGAAAACGATAAACAAGGTGGGCCAAGTAAAGACTGTTTTATATTTTCGCGTCGCATCGTATCCGGTTGCGTTGTCGCTGACGTAGGACACCTCGTTACACGTATACGCGATAAATATTTTCCGCCAAATTTTGCAGTCCCCCCAGCGGTCCACATGCGCAATTAATATGGGAACTGATAAGAAAATGACAACTACATACGCCACTACCACGTAATACGATTATATAAGTAATTGATGCACACTTCAATTAATTCATGATCATTGATCATTCATGATTAATCATGACCATTGATCATGACTGCCAGCTTTTGCTTCGTCAAATTTTTCAAGATTTTATTCCGGTCGCGGTTGAAGCCGAGCAAAAAGAAAGAGAAAGAAAAAACGCTAAGCGGAGACCCGATGAGAACCGAATAAGGGCCGAACCGAACATTACCGAGAACAGTCGAACTGTGCATCTAAAATTAAAAATCAGTATCGATATTCCGAGCTTGCACACCTCGAAAACTTTACTAAACTTCGAATATCGAAAAACTGTAATATCAGAGCAAAATGAACCCAAAGACTATTATTTTAACTTCTTCAGTACTTCGAATATTTATTCTACAAAATTTCCGCTTAGGGCGCAGGCGCTGGCTGTAGACGAGTGACTGAATGTATTGGCGAACTCAAACCTTAAGATAAGCCAGTTTAGGTCCATTTCACTCTGAAGTCATTGCGTCGCCGGGCAGTTGCCGTCACGCTGCGCTGGCTTCGCGCTTTGTGTTAATTCATACGAATAAAAAAACATCTTTGATATGTGTTTGTAATATAATATTATTTGCAAATCATGAGAGGTAACGAGCATTGACACTGAGCAGACAGCGAACATTGAACAGACAGCTGTGATAGCCTAGTGGTTAGGACGACCGACTTCTAATCGGAGGTCTTGGGGTCGATCCCGGGGCACGCACCTCTAACTTTTCGGAGTTATGTGCGTTTTAATTATTTAAATATCACTTGCTTTAACGGTGAAGGAAAACATCGTGAGGAAACCTGCATGCCTGAGAGTTCTACATAACGTTCTCAAAGGTGTGTGAAGTCTGCCAATCCGCTTGGCCAGCGTGGTAGACTATGGCCAAAACCCTTCTCACTCTGAGAGGAGACCCGTGCTCTGTAGTGAGCCGGTAATGGGTTGATCATGATGAACGAGCATTATTGTACAAAATAATTGAAAACCGGTATATTATCTTACTAATGTTCTATAATCTTCTAAACATGTTGGGTTATGGGTACCTACGTATTTGAATGAAAAAATCAGAGAATATCTTTTTTATCGCAACATGTTTTGCACTTGTATAGTATATTTTACTAATCTGTGGAATTTGGTATTAGATTGCTATTAATGTGGGTAAATAACTATAGGCCAATGAAAACGGTCCTTGCCATGTTTTTTTTTTTAATAATTTCAACCGTATGAGAAAGTCAATAAAGCTCCGTTTGAGTTACTGAAAACAGACAGTCAGACAAAAGTTCAAATAATCGTATTAAGTATAATAAGATAAATACGAAATTACAGACAGACACATCAATAATATATTTAATATTTTTATTATGTTAGATGTTACGCTCAGAGTCACAAAACGCGTTGAGGTAGAATGGCATGTCAGCCGCGATATGAATAGGGTATTTGACTAATTTTTGGAAATTGTTTTAAATTATTCTTTATTACTTATTAATAAACACTACATTGATATTTTTCTCAATATCTACAATATTAAGAATTAAATCAATGATAAAGTTTAAGTTTTGAAAACCACGCCAAAAACGACATTTCTGATCACATGATACGCGTGACGTCACAAATCGCTATGCAAGTCACTTCTCTCGCTCGCTCCTTTTCGGAACTCGGTGCGTGCGACAGAGACGCTACGCAAGGCGACTGCTGTATCGTAAAGTTGTAAATTGTTATACCTACTCATTTTAATATCAATCTTATTCTTTCAAGTATAAAGTTTAGTTTCGGTTGACTTGATAAACTTCAATTATAACAACCAAGTTACGCGCAATCAATTGACGTCACAAACAATCCCAGAGCGTTCACGTTCCTGATAAAATTTCAAAAATTATTATGTTTTATTTCGTGCAAAATATCGCGTAAAATTACATAATTTAGTGTGATTGAGTGAAATATGTCTTTTTTAGGCTATTATCTGATAAGATGACCACAATCAATAGTATATTTTCAATGTTGTCAAATACCCTATTCGCTATGTGGTCTTTCTGTAATTGCCACAACGCGTCGTGAGCATTTTCATAAGAGTCATAAGGCTAATCATTAGAGTCACGTCGTTAACAAGGTTCCAAGTTTTGCCGTACTGTGCAAAAAACGTATGTTAAGGTGGTACGTTTTCCATACTAATTTATTATTACCATTTAAGAACGAATGGATTATATATTTACACTGAAATTACATCGCACAGCCTTAATTTAATGTTTAATTTGCGGAAAATTTTATTTACATAAAGAAAACATTACATAAACAGCTAAAGGTGAAGTAAAGCCATCTCGGTCAGCTAGGCAAAACCGCGTTTAATAGATGGCTATTATAATAATTAAGCTGTCTATGTAATGTTTTCTTTATGTAAATATAATTTCGCGCAAATTAAAAATTATATTAAGGCGATGTAATTTCAGTGTAAATATATAATCCATTCGCTCTTGAATGGTAACATGAAGTTAGTATGGAAAACGTAACACCTTAACAAGAGGCCTTACACAAATTACGCTATTTGGATGTTTTACTGTGATCCCAAAGCGTCGTGGGCTGCGTTTTCACTCAATGAGCGTTTTCGGTCTCTGAGCATAAAATTTAGACTAAATATTGACTAGATAATGTGACTAATTCTGTATCTGTCTGTGTACTCAACCTCTAAACTTAAACTAAATTGACGAGTTTAAAAATAGTGCTATCTTTTCTGTAGGGAGCATTGTGAAAGAGATAAGTGGTCATTTTAGTTTAGGTTTAGAGATTTTGTACAATAGAATTAGTCACATTGTGTGGATTAAAGGATAAAGGTTTCACAGTACCTTATACGGCTGTTTACACGCCAGTAGGTATTAATTTATACAGGTAAATATGAAGTGCACTTAAAAAAAAGCAACAAAAACAAAACTAAAATATGCGCAGTACCTAACATACAGAAGACAACCTGCCTTGAACTAAGCGTTCTTGCAGACGTGCCACAACGTGTCATTAATTTTGCCACTCGCGCTGCGGTTGTGTGGTTGTGGTGTGGTCCGTCTGAATAGACACTATCTTCCATATAAAATATATATAGCAATAATTTGTTGTTTGTAAGTAGTGTCTCTACTATTCATATTAATAGGCAAAGTTTGTTGTTATAATAATTTAGAGTGAAAACTATAACTGGATTGATAAAATAAAACTGCAGTTCTATAGCACAATAGTTTGCTACAAACCCTTGCGGAAGACCACAAATAAAAAATGAAAAATAATAATAACAAAAACTAAAACGCGAAATGTTGTCGCATAATAAATCAAATACAATCAAAACTCTTTATTAAATAAAACAATCTTATATATATAAAAATCAGCCAAGTGCGAGTCGGGCCTCGCTCTTTCAGGGTTCCGTACATAATTATGAACAATATAATATTTTGGGTCTAAGAAATATTTAATTTCCGAGCTAGACATCGCAACAAACCGTGAAAGAAAAACCCAAAAAAATGTTCGTTTATTTTGGTCACAGCTTATAAACTATTTAATAAATCGTTGTTTTCAGTATTTGTTGTTTAAATAGAGCATATAGTACATAATATACTGAAATATCATATTCCCAACTAGTTTAGTTTTTGAGATAGCCCCCGTCACAAAAATGGTCTAAAACTGACAACTTTGATGGCCTCCCATTCCCTTATTTTTTGAGATAAAAATTAAAAAAATATATATTTGTACTCTACTTAATGAGCTCTAAACAACGATACCCCACAAGCTAGGGTAAAGAAAAATTTTTTTTTTCCGGCTCCTTTTTCATGTATGGGAGCCCCCCTGAAAAATAATTTAATTCAATTTCTAATTCAATATTTGATTTTGGGTTAACGTTTTACACTAAATACCAAAATTTCAGGTTTGTAACTCATTTCGTCTGCGAGCTAGAGACCTGTGACCGGCGGACAGACGGACAGACAGCCGAGTGACATTAATAGGGCTCCGTTTTTTACCTTTCGGGTACGGAACCCTAAAAATCAATGCCACTTTTCGTTGTAATTTTATAACTCAAGAACGGGCTCACCTATATCCAAACCAAATGTTTAGGCTTTGTTTGGACTATTTAGTAAGTAGATGGTTTATGTGAAGTTTGCACAAAATCGGTTAAATGGATCTTCATTTATCACATTTTTCATTTTTATCAATGGGTTCCTGGATGGTTCGAAAACACAATTACCGGGTAGGTACAGGTAACCCACCGGGTCTCGGTAGGTGGCGCTGATTTCGGTATGTCACCGGGCAGGACGACGTCTGCCAGGTCCGCTAGTATGTTATATTTAGCTTTTGTCTGCCCTTCTTAACGTGTAGAATTGTAAGCACCATTCCGAACCAGTGGTAGATTCATTTGTCGATTCAAAAGCACTATTGTAAAAGTTTATCTGAATAAAAAATATGTCTTAGACTTGCCTTTACACAAGTTTAAGAACTCTATTAAAAGTATGCTCATAAAAAAAGCTTATTATACAATTGAAGATTATATAAACGATAAAAAAGCTTGGATTTAACTCGTTCCAGCAATGCGCGAGACGGCATTTCAATCATGTACATTAATAATAATAATTGTTATAATGTTATTTTTTAAAAAAGAGCAACCGCCGAGTTTCTTGCAGGTTCTTCTCGGCTGGAACTGCATTCCGAACCTGTGGTAGACTCAATCGACGATTCAAAAGCACTTGTAAAAGTTTATTTGAAAAAAAAACTTTTCTATTCTATTCTATTCTATTCTATTCTATATTACACATTTCTGAATGGTTTAATAAATGGAATTTTTGGTAATAAATGGTTTGCCCGCAATTCATATAAAAAAAACTATGTTCTATAAATATTTATTTACTATGACTGTTAATAGGTAAATCATATTTTGTCCTAAAGCATTAGTTTAAAATACCTGCGTCTATGTTGTAAATGTTACAATGTACAATGAAAATGTTTCGAGAAAATAAATAAATTGAATTGAATTGAATCGAATTGAAACAGTTGTGTTAATTATTATTTAGTCCTAAACCATTAGTCTACAACACCTGTGTCTAATCATCAAATTTTTACCAAATAAATAAATTGAATTGATTTGAATAGATTAGAAATAGTGGTGTTAGTTACTATTTTATCCTAAACTATTAGTCTACAACACATGTGTCTAATGATCAAGTTTCGAGCAAATAAATAAATTGAATTAATTTGAATCGATTACAAATAGTGGTGTTTGTTATTATTTTATCCTTAACCATTAGCCCTCATACGCATTAGCGGTCAACCGCGTACGCGGCTGACCGCGCGGCTAGCCGCTTTTAAATTTTTATATGCAACCGCTCATTTTGTACGCACTAAACCGCGACGAAATTCTATGAAGAGGCTAGCCGCGCGGTCAGCCGCGTACGCGGTTGACCGCTAATGCGTATGAGGGCTTAGTCTACGACACCTGTGTCTAATCATCAAGTTTTAGTAAATAAATAAATTGAATCGGATTGAATCGATTAGCGAATTGAAAATAGAGGTGATAGTCATTTACATTAATTTAAAACACGTTGAAAGAGGAGAATTAGCATAGCGGACTAAAGCAAATTGATCTACTTTAAGGAAATACCTCGCCGATATTAATATGTTACATAAACATACGGAAGTAGGACTTTGACTCAATCTGCTACGGTCAGGGTTGAGCAAATAATTAAGAAAGATCACATGTATATAGCAAATAATTAAGCCGAAGAGAATTGACAATATAAAAGTTAATAAACATTTTAGTTTTATTATATCAACAGTGTTCATCCATTTTCAAGAGATAAATCAGTGTGGTATTGCATGCTTGTTAGGATTCCGTACCCAATGGGTAAAATGGGACCCTATTACTAAAACTCCGCTGTCCATCCGTCCGTCTGTCCATCCGTTCGTCTGTTACCAGGCTGTATCTCATGAACTGTGATAGTTAGACAATTTAAATTTTCACAGATGATGTATTTCCGTTGCCGCTATAACAACAAATACTAAGAATAGAATAAAAGTGAATATTTAAGGGGGCTCCCATACAACAAACGTGATTTTTTGCTCGATTTGAGCTCGATATTGATAACGGCAACAGGTAGACGCTTGAAATATTCACAGAATATTTAGTTATATATTCACATTAAAAATAAATAATTAAATTAAAATAAAACAAATATTTAAGGGGAGGAATTTTATACAACAAACGGGAATTTTTATAGATAATGGTACGGAACCCTTCGTGCGCGAGTCCGACTCGCACTTGTTTGTGACCGTTTTTTCCTGCGTGTTTAGCAGCGGGAGGCCGGGTGCATAGCACGTATGCTGCACATTGTATCGTACATATTTGTTTGGTACAGGATTATACAACCCGCGGCACGTAAGTCGAGCGGTGACCTTCAATGCACAGAAGTCGAAAATGAGGTATCTCGGGGTGTGAGGGGGTCGCGGGGATCGTTCGTAAGCACTGATTAGCTCTCGCGGATCCCTCGTAAGCGCTGATTGGATCTCCAATCGTATTGTGTCCCGCTCACTCGTACGACGTTGCGCGCACTTGAAGGTCACTGCTCAACTTACGTGCTGGGGGTTATACTACTACTAGTACTACGTTTAACGTCCCACTGCTGCGCACAGGCCTCTTCACTCATAGGAGAGAGGGATTTAGAACCTAGATCCGCCACGCTACTCCAATGCGGATTGGCGGGCTTTAACGACTATTGTTACTATATGATAGTGATAACAACCGGGATCGACCGCTTAACGTGCTCTCCGAGGCACGGGGGTGTTCACCTCTAACTACCAACTCCGGGTTGGCACTGAGAATTTCTTGACAGAAAAACCCAATACGGGTAGATACAAAGGGTAGGTACTTACCCGCGAGATTTTCAAAAATCTAACACCACGCATTCGAAGTCGCGGGAATAAGCTTGTAGGCTTATAAAAGTGAAGCTAAATTAGACAGTTTAAAAATGATTAATGATAATAATTAACTGCACTTTGATATTTTTAGTAATTAAAATAATATTACCTTTATCCGTTAAAGCATTAGCCATGTTTTCTAACGCACCTAATTCACTTTAAATTAACAAAAATCACTTCGTTATCATGTTATTTCTCGACACTGCATCACTTTTGAACGTTGAACACCTTTTGAACAATTTATCTCTCCTTTTTCATTTCACTAACAAAACTCGGCATCTATTAATAAACACACGTGATTTCAACACAAGCGTTTCTTCTCAGCCCGTTCGTCGCACTAGGCGCAATCAGTTTTGCGCTCAGCCTATTTCAATTTCAATAAAAAAAATAAACCGATTAGTTCGCAACTATATAACAATTATTTCTTTATTCACATACACGTAGACTATAAAAAAGAGAATTTAATCATCTAAGTACTTCAGCTCTCTGTATTATAATAATATCGCAATTTTTTTTATATACCTATGGATATTTTTTTACACTTTTGTTCACCACTATTTCAATTCCAATAAAAAAATAACATGATTAGTTCGCAACTATAACAATTATATTTCTTTATTTACACACACGTAGACTATAAACGAAGAGAATTTAATCATCTATTTCAGCTCTTTATATTATAATAATTTTGCAATTGTTTTTTAATTAGGGATTTTTTACACTTTTTTTATACCAGCCAGTCGAAATGTAGACGATTACAAAAATATTATTTAATAATTAAGTAATATATGCAGTGTGCGTCTTATACTCAAATAGGTAGCAAACGCAGCGTTCTCACAACGTTGACTTCAAATAAAATAGTCTTGTGTAGTTCGCAAACGAACTAGTTCCTAAGAGCGCTTCTTTATGTGAACTACGCGATCTCCCAGATTGGCAAGTCCGCTTCTTAGTTCGGTAGAGAAGCGAGCAATGAATATCTAATTGGAAGCGAGAGTGAGCGAGAGCGTGGCATCGTCCGAGCTACTGCATGATGACTGCACGTATCTCACATTATTCGTTTAGTTCCTCGGTCAAAAAGTTTGTTTTTTAACTAATAAATACATGAACAAGTATAAATTAAAAATTTAAAAAAACCCCGACATTCGCCATTTTGTAGTGGCGGCCATTTTGGATTTGCATAGTGCTATTCTACTAGTCAAGCCCTTTCATTTGATACCCATATTAAGGGAGTTGTGAAAAATGTGTAATCCGCCATTTTGTAGCGGCGGCCGTCTTGGATCGATTTTCATCAAACATAGCTAACAACACTCTCGACTAATTCACCTTTCAAACAAAAACCGCATTCAAATCGGTCCACCCGTTTGAGCGCCACAGGGGAACAGACAGACACACAGACACGTCAAACTTATAACACCCCGTCGTTTTTGCGTCGGGAGTTAAAAAGAACCTAGAACTAAGGAACTGGGAACTAAATTAAGCGCTCCCAGTCGAGAACTACTATGCGCATGATTACTTCCTTTCTCTGGTTCATAACGGGAACTAGTGAACTAAAAGAGCGACCTAGTTCACTAAGGAACTGGGAACTAAACTGACCGCTCCCGGTCGAGAACTACTATGCGCAAGACTAAAATAAACGGGCAATGTTTTCAACCGGGCTGACATATAACACAAGTTGATAAACAAGTTCTTGCAACCAGAACTGCAGGTTATTAAGCAAATTGCCTAGATCTGCAGTACATAATGAATTGAGAATATTATATGCGATTTTGGTAGACTATATTATATAAAAGACTTGTTTATATTTTCAAATTTAAATGTAGGTATTTTGAAGCTGTATTGTAAACTAGATGACGAACGCGACTTCGTCCGCATGGATTTACGTTTTTTTTAAATCCTGTGAGAACTACCTATTTGGTTTACCGGGATAAAAGTTGCCTATGTCAATTTCCGGGCCGCAAGCTACCTCTGTATCAAATTTTGTATAAATCGGTTAAAAGGATGGATACGAATGGACGTATAAGAATCCCGTAGGAACTCTTTAATTTTCCGGGATAAAAGTAGCCTATGTCCGTCCCCGAGATGTAAGCTAACTCTGTACCAAATTTCATCAAAATTGGTTAAACTGTTGGGCCATGAAAAGCTAGCAGGCAGACAGACAGAGAGACAGGCAGACACACTTTCGCATTTATAATATTAGTATGGATTCGATATTAATTTGGAAAGAATCAACTTTTTTAGATCTTTTATATTAATTTTGATTTTTGTTAAGTCACAAGGGAATAAAAATCTACTTTCCGTTGACTAGTCATGAAATGTCTTATAGCACAAGTAAAGGGAAAAATTCGAAAACCGTAAAGTAGTAGGTAACATTACAAAATAAATACATAAGTTATGTTACAACATTGCATTACATAAAATACATGAACCGGAGTAATGTTACCTAATTATTTCGGTGAATGTAGCTGTACAATTATATAACTGCACTGTTCTTAATAGAAATAAAAACTGCGGGATTTATTCATTTAAAATTTAAAAATTTAATTTAATTTCGAAACTCGATTCCCTTATTCACATACCTACAACATGTACGGAATCCTTGGTGCGCGAGTCCGACTCGCACATAGCCGGTTTTTTGTTTACCTCCGAAATGGTAATTATTTTTTGTATAGATATGTATTTATTATTTATGTAGATAATCACAATTTCCAAGAACATCATGAATTTTTTGTGAATTCATAGTGTATCCTTAAAACAATTTCATTTCATTATAATTTTGAATTGATGTCAAGTTGAATGCAATCGTCACACTCCGTAGCTGGCATTTTAGTCGAATGACACACTTGGTGTGGATCTTCTAAGGATTTGATGCATCTCTTCCCTACCTAATCTCGAACCCTTGACTTCAGTTTGATAATGATAACATTCCGTAATAACTTCTTAGGGGCCATCCATAAATTACGTCACACAAATTTCATAATTTTTTACCCCCTCCCCCGTCACTGGTCACACAGCTAGTCACATTCTTTGACCCCCACTCTAGTTTAACGTCACACATTTTGCAATTTTACATCTAGACATTGAATTACTGAAAACAGCAGTAATTCCGAGTATTTTTTTCATATTTCGTGTTATAATAGTGTGGCCGATTCTGTTGTACACAATCTCTAAATCTAAACTAAAATGACAGGTCTAAATATATTCCTGTCTCTTTCACAATCCTCCCTGCTGAAGGGGATAGCACTATTTTTAAACTTGTCAATTTAGTTTAGATTTAGAGATTGTGTACAACAGAATTGGCCACATTATCTACTTTAAATACCTATATTAAATTTTGAAATGTGACGTCACAAAATTTAGTGCCCCTCCCATCCCCTTGTCACACAATGTCGCAATTCATCGACCCCACCCCCCTAACCTGTGACGTAATTTATGGATGGCCCCTTATTTGGTCTGAGCAGACTGTCTATTATTTTGTTCCCCAGCTTTTCATATTATATTTTCTCATCTAATACCTACATTTGGTTTTTTTGATCTGAGTTATTTTTCCACATAAAATTTTTAATTATTTAATTATATACTTATAAGCCTTTGATATTTTTTAATTATAATTTTTTTCTTATCTATTTATTACTTTTCGTTTTTTTGGACTTAGGTTTTTTTCCATGTAAATGTACCTAAAATTTTTTAGAATGGAAGCTATTTATGTGCCTTTCATGAATATCACACCAGACTTTTGCTGAGAAAATTTAAAAATATTATATACTTAGGTATAGATAGTCGTTTTTTCGCATTCGTATTAGGAAATATGGACGGTTGACTAATAGTTTCAATTGTTAGTTGAGTGACTAATCTGTGAGCCACATTCAGAAAGATGTGCTCTTTCTGAGAAGATCTTAATTTTTAACACACTTTCCTCTTGTGAACTGTACCTAATTGTTGTATTAACATTATTTGAAGGGTTTTTCCTCTATTTTATGAATGAATCAGTACACTTCCCATCCGATAACGGAACATTATCGTCAAATTGTTATTTAAATTTTGTTAACTGCCTCGTTGTTCTAGTGGTCTAGTAAAACACAACTTATCAGAAGGTGGTGAAACAGGCTGTTACACTTTATTTGAGATTTTTGTTTTTTTATTCAAACAATACACCGTATAATAGACGAGTACATTCTTCCACAGTTCAGGCATAGGCAATACCTATTTTTAACCTCCGACGCAAAACGACGGGGTGTTATAAGTTTGACGTGTGTGTGTGTGTGTGTGTGTCTGTTCCCTCGTAGCGCTCAAACGGGTGAACCGATTTGAATGCGGTTTTTTGTTTGAAATGTGAATTTGTCGGGAGTGTTCTTAGCTATGTTTGATGAAAATCGGTCCAAGATGGCTGCCACCACAAAATGGCGGATAATATATTTTTCGCAACCCCCTTCATATGGGTGTCAAATGAAAGGGCTTGACTGGTAGAATAGCACAAAGCAAATTTAAGATGGCCGCCACCACATAATGGCGAATGTCGGGGGTTTTTTAAATTTTCAATTTATACTTGTCCGTTCTGTTTCAGTATCTGATGACGAAGGTAACCTCGCGCTGGCCACTCGTACTATTTATTATCACGTCACCATTATTACATAAGAAGTTCCCACCAAGGTTGTTAATAAAGGAATATGAAATTACCGCTGCATCTCGTATGTAGTCAAGCATGTATAAACGAGCTCAATGAATACACGGCGCGTATCAATCAACAATTATTTACAATAACCACATGCAATGGAATATTCTCACGTACCTAGGTACGTATGTGTCGCAGTTGGTTCGTACGATTATTTATTATCATCATGATTATCAACCCATTACCAGCCCACTACAGGGCACGGGTCTCCTCTCAGAGTAAGAAGGATTTAGAGGTTTAGACCATCGTCCACCACCCTGGCCAAATAGGGATTGGTAGTACTTCACACGTCTTTGAGAATATCATGGAGAACTCAGGCGTGCAGGTTTCCTCACGATGTTTTCCTTCACCGTTGAAGCATATTAAATTGCTTTTATCCCCACCATGAAGTGGCATTTCATGATGTGGTCATCTAGTATATTAATTTCCGCCCGACCAAATTTCGGCCACGGTGGCCATTCTGAACTGAAATCCACTTAATTAAATATTCACTCCTACAACTAATTTTACAGCAATACTATCATCGCGCCAGTTCGCCATTGGAACACTATACCTAACTGACAAACCTACAAACCTATCATCTAAAATTACTTAGTATGAGAACTCGATTTCGATAAATTAGAAGAATTTCATTATAATTGTTTCTTTTAGTAGGAAATTAAGATAATAACGCTAGGAACAAAATAATCTAACAGGAAAACGCTAAAGTAAGGTAAAGTCCCCTTATTCCGTGGTATTTTCATAAAAACTCGAAAGAACGTCAAAAATTAAGCATTTACTACACCTTTCTGAAGAACTGGGTATTTTTATCAGAAGCGTTATTTATTTAACTCTTGAAATATCCTAAAAGGACAACAATTACAACTTGATTTAAATGTAAAATTAAATTAAATATGAAGAAAGTCCGAATGCTCCAATTCCGAGGTAAAAATCCTAATTCCGAGGCAAATGGCTCCTAATTCCGAGGGTACAAAATTCAAAGGGAAACGAGTAGAATGAATTCTACATGGTGTTCAAAAATGAACTGTATTTATTAATAGATTTCAAAATCAATTCGATACGTATGAATTGTTTAATTATGTTTGTGTGTAAAATATTAATATATGTATATTATTAATATATATATAGCTGCTCGTGCTGATTCATTCGCTCACTGACTGACTGACTGATTGATCACCTCTCCTGTAAAATTTTGTATGAAAATTATTTTTTTCACAAATGGTTTCGTATAGATGATAAAAATTCATTCAGAACAAAAATATGGAGAGAGCTGATGATTGAGGATTTCAGAGACGAGCGATGGGCACGCTTAAGGTATTGAAGATAGGTGGGTGCTCGAGCAAATGTCACTCGAAACGTCATCCAATTGGCAGTGAGCTGAAAAAAAAGTAAAAATGGCGAAAATAAGATGGCCGCCATACAAATTTCGTCGGTCTCCATCTCGGAAGGTATAAAAGATAGAAGAGTGGTTTCTTGGCAAAAGATGATCAGGATCCGATGGTTTATTCGATAAATAGAAAAAAAAATCAAAGTGGCGGAATTTATTTTTCCATAGAAAATGTATGGCGAATATTGAGAGAGAAGTTGTGAACAATGCAGGCCTTTGATGCGGTTCTTTGGAGAACTCTCAAAGAAAAATATGGGAAGACATGATGATTGAGGGTTTGGAAGACGGTTGAGCAGCCCGGGCAGGGTATTGTAGATAGGTGGGAGGTGCTCAAATAAAAATTACTCAAAACCTCATCCCATTGGCACTGAGCTGAAGAAAAACCCAAAATGGTGGATACAAGATGGCGGCCATACAAATTTCGTCGGTGATTATCTCACTAAGTATAAAAGATGGAAGAGTAGTTTTTTTTAGCAAAAGATGATCAAAACTTAATAGGAGTCAAATAGTGGTCTTGAAGTCGCGTGGCCTTTACTTCCTTTGACAGTACCGCGAGCCTCAATAAATTCAAGGCGGTGCGTACGAATGTAAGTTAACGACCTGTATGGTTAGTTCGAGCTTGCACACTTCGAAAACGGTACTAGATTTGAATATCGAAAAACTATAATATCAGAGCAAAATTAACCCTAATGCTCTTACAATCAAATAAGATTATAAAGTCATAATGTAGTAGGGTACTTCGAATATTTATTTTAAAAATATGCTGAATATATTGGCGGACTCAAACCTTAAAACCAGCCAGTTTAGTTGCATTTCACTCTCAAGTCATGTTAGTCAATGTGTTTCGATACTCGAATTTCTATCATCGTTTCCCCAATGTACAAATTCGGCATAAGGCCTCTGTACTCACTAGGTTAGCAATCAGCTGTTCGACAAAAATCTTAGATTTGATAACATGACAGGTTTAGGTATGACGGTGTGACTCTTGTTCCATGGAAGCAAAGGAGGTAGCTTGGATGGGATGCCACGTGTGTGGATACACTGGCATTGTCTCACATACAGGTGACCTCCGTGGCGGCCGGAGCAGCAGCCACTAAGGCGGAAAGGGCCAAGAGGCGCAAATATAAAAATATAGAAAATAATTTCATATTTGTGCCTTTTGGGGAGGAGACCATGCGTTCGTAGGGCGAGGATGCTAGGTCCTTTTTTAAGGGCCTGTCATCCCGTCTCGTGGAGTCCACGGGTGACCGGAGGGCAGGCAGTATATTATTGTACTCTGTATTACTACTGTATAATATTGTACTACTGTATATATACATATACTCCTACCTATCTAGAATGTGCCCCTGGCTGTGCCCCTCACCCATCTTTCAAACCTTCGATCATCATCACTCTCCGTATTTTTGCTCCGAATAATTTGTAATGATGAGATTTCTTAAAAAAAAACTAATTTTACATTTGTACAATCGTTTTTTTTAGCTCACTGCCAATCGGATGATGTTTCGAGTGATATTTGTTTGAGCACCACCCACCAATCTTCAATAGGTGCACTGGCCGTGCTCCTCATCCATTTCCTAAATCCTCAATCATCAGCTGTCTCAATATTTTTCCTTCGCATGATTTTTTGTCTTCTATACGAAACCATCAATGAAAAAAACAATTTGTACGGAAAAATAAATTCTGACATCTTGATTTATTTTCTATCCATTTAGTAGATCTTTAGGTCTTCATCATATTTTGCCCAGAAAATACTCTTCCATCTTTTATACTTAGTGAGACATCGACGAAATTAGTATAGCCGCCATTTTGAATCTGCCATTTTGGGGTTTTTTTCAGTTCAGTGCCAACTGGATGAGGTTTCGAGTAATTTTTGCTTGAGCACCTCCCACCTATCTACAATACCCTGCCCGGGCTCCTCAACCATCTTCAGAACCCTCAATCATCATATCTTCCCATATTTTTTTTGAGATTTCTCCAAAAAACCACATCAAAGCCTTGCATAGTTTACAACTTGTAGTCTCTTCAATATTCGCCATACATTTTCTATGGAAAAATAAATTCCACCATTTTGGTTTTTTTTCTATTCATCGAATAGACCTTTGGATCCTGATCATCTGTTGCTAGGAAACCACTCTTCCATTTTTTTACCCTCCGAGGTGGACACCGACGAAATTTGTATGGCGGCCATCTTTTTTTCGCCATTTTGAATTTTTTTCAGCTCACTGCCAATTGGATGACGTTCTGAATGACATTTGCTCAAGCACCCCCCTCCTATCTTCAATACCTTAAGCGTGCTCTTCACCCGTCTCCGAAATCCTCAATCATCAGCTCTCTCCATATTTTTGTTCCGAATGAATTTTTGTCTTCTATACGGAATCATTAGTGAAAAAAAATTTTTTTATACAAAATTTTACAGGAGGGGTGATCAATGAGTGAGTCAGTGAATGAATCGCACGAGCAATAATAAGATAAACGTTTTAGAATATGAATGTTTGCGTGACTGAACGCGAATGATACTTGGTGTAACTGAAACCATACTGAAATATTGTGAGCATCCTGTATTTTATTTCTATACATACCACGTAATTAGAGGCTCATAGAACCTTATTCCGAGGTAGTATTTCTATCCATACCACGTAATTAGGGGCTCATAGAACCTTATTCCGAGGTAATACCACGGAATTGAGTTTTGTAACAAAAAACACGTTTCCTAATTCCGAGTGTTAAAAAAGAAAAGATTTTTCCATAATAAACAAATAATTTAAAGCTTAATTAGATTATCTTCATAAATATGTACAATACTCTCTCAAAATTGTATCGAAATATGTATAAATTTAATTTTCTTTTAAATTAATTTTCTTTAGCTTTCCCATACAATCTATCAATAAATTACCTAAATAGGTAAACTTTGACACGGTATAGTTAGTGATTGAGACGCCAAAGTGTACCTCGTAATTAGGACTCTGTAACCTTATTGCCTATTTAAATATTCAAAACCGAAACAAGAAGTATTTAACATAAAACGACTCTAAAAATTGAAAAAGTTATGAAGTCTATGAAATCGCAATTCCGCGGTATACCACGGCGTTAGGAACCGGCTAAAATATTTGGCACCTAACGCCGAGGTATTTTCAAAACCTATTTTCACCTTAATTTCTTTACAAATATTCACAAAAGTTGATTGTTTTCGATTGAAAATATAGTCCTTCAAATATTCAAATCTAAATAAAAACAAATAAAGCTCAAAATTAACGGATAAACACTATTTAAAAAAATGTAGGTATTTCGTGCACGAGGTCCAAAATGTATGAAACATGCGTTCGGGCCGGCTGCTAGTGTAAAACTTGCCGGTTATTTTAAAACATATACATATAAAACTAACAATTTCGTCATTTATCTATGGAATGATAAACTATCAATTGATTAAGATATGTTGCAGTAAAAAATAGCTTGGGGATCGGTTGAAAACGCTGTTTTTCTATATACCTCGGAATTGGGTGCCAATTTTAGAATACCACGGAATAAGGAGACTTTACCTTAGTATGCTACTAATAATAATAATAATGTCCTCCTGACCGAATTTCAGCCACGGCGGCCAATCTCAACCGAGGCAGAGACTAGCCATCTACGCAGGAGATAGTATGCGCACAAGTGTGTGCGCATACACAGGTGCACTCTCTATTCCCTCACTCTCATAGTCCGATGGGACGCCAATGCGACACGACCGGAGAGAGATTAGGCGCAGGACCGACGGCTTTACGTGCTCTCCGAGGCACGGGGGTGTATCTAACACCGCCAACTTCCAACTCAGGGCTGGCACTGAGAATTTCTTGACAGAAAAACCCAATGCCTCATTTTTTTTTTTGGCCCGACCCGGGAATCGAACCCAGGACCTCGTGATCCACAGTCGAACGTGCTAACCGCTAGACCAACGAGGCAGTATGCTACTACTACTACTAGGAATACCTATAGCATCGTCCTTGTCGTTAGTAGGTTCACAGTATGAAGTGTCGAGGGTGTCCTTTACAATATTTTAGTTCTGTTTGTCCATGTAGTTCTGTCTTTTAATTCCTTCTTTCACGATAGTATAACTTTCCAGTTTTCCATAGATCCTCTTCCACACAATCCATAAAATTAAGGTCTTACTTTAGCACCTGTCAATTTTGTCCCAGAGCTGTTGATTTTAGAAATCTTGTGAAGGATTGGTTTTGCGTATGCGTACGTTCTCTAGTTTAAACTTATCAAGCCACGCTTTAATAAGTTTCTAATAAACTCGAAACATAACTTTGAACTAAAGGGTTGGACATACACGAAGCGCAATGGCGACAATACACAAAAATTACAGTAAAATGCAAGCTGTGATAGCCTAGTGGTTAGGACGACCGACTTCTAATCGGAGGTCGTGGGTTCGATCCCGGGCACTCACCTCTAACTTTTCGGAGTTATGTGCGTTTTAAGTATTTAAATATCACTTGCTTTAACGGTGAAGGAAAACATCGTGAGGAAACCTGCATGCCTGAGAGTTCTCCATAACGTTCTCAAAGATGTGTGAAGTCTGCCAATCCGCTTGGCCAGCGTGGTAGACTATGGCCAAAACCCTTCTCACTCTGAGAGGAGACCCGTGCTCTGTAGTGAGCCGGTAATGGGTTGATCATGATGATGATGATGATGACAGTAAAATGGACAATACACGGGTTAATTTCTGAAAGCATTTACATGTAGGAATGGGTACATACGCGCGTATATCAGGTTGACGCTATACATTATAGTGATTTTGACGGATTTAGGGGGTCTGAGCTCTAATTCCCTCTCTACTATAAGAGAGGAGGCCTGTACCCAGCAGTGGGATATTAAGGGACTGTACTGGTGGTAGGTCACAGAACTGGCGCAAGCATTTTTCTATGCAGGACCCCACAAAGCATCGCGGTACCGCAGCGCACCGTGTGGCATATCGCGAATTTTTCTGTGTAAGACTCGATGTTTATCTAAAAGTAACACAGTGACACAGCTAAGCGTCGCGCAGCACACCGGATATTTTCTACACACGCTGCAGAGGCGCCGCAAAAGCAACGTGCCATGTTTCGTGCCAAGCATCAATTTATGAGCCACGGTACTTTAATCGGAGGTCTATAGTATAGACGTTGTCATCGCGCTCTGCAGTACATCGCGCTACAGTTCCTTGTATTACAAAAATGAGCTTAGATAGATCCTATCTTGTAGGTATGATCCCACTTAGTAATTGTAGCTATTAGGCTTATACACGGCGGAATCCAACTATCATAGTCACCACTACAGTAATTACATACAAGCTTTCAATATGATGTGTGAACGTGAGCTTGTATGATTTGCATTTTTAACCCCCGACGCAAAAACGACGAGGTGTTATAAGTTTGACGTGTCTGTGTGTGTGTGTGTGTGTGTGTGTGTGTGTGTGTGTGTGTCTGTCTGTCTGTTCCCCTGTGGCGCTCAAACGGGTGGACCGATTTGAATGCGGTTTTTTTTTTTGATTGAAAGGTGAATTAGTCGAGAGTGTTGTGAAATATGTTTGATGAAAATCGGTCCAAGATGGCCGCCGCTACAAAATGGTGGATTATATATTTTTTCACAACTCCCTTAATATGGGTATCAAATGAAAGGGCTTGACTAGTAGAATAGCACTATTGCAAATCCAAGATGGTCGCCGCCACAAAATGGCGAATGTCGGGGGTTTTTAAATTTTAAATTTATACTTGTTAGAATTTGTCGTGCCGCTACATTCGCGCTTTACTGCCGTCCCGCTGTTCGTCTGTCCAGACCTTTGCTCACGTTTTGTGATCTTATGTATCCCATTTGGCACGTTCTCCAAACTTCACGGCGCGGCTGAATTTTAAGCAGACGGTTATTACTGGTGTGGGATGTTCAAAATTATGTTTCAACGCGAAATCGTTTTACAATTTTTACGACACTTGTAATGATTTTTTAATTTATAACTCGATGCTTAGGCCAGCCTCACACAGCCGGAATGCCTGTCTGAATTCAGAATCTGAAGATTTCAGATTCTGAATTCAGAGAGGCATTCCGGTTTAAAAAATTAAGAATCTGGAAAAATCTGAATGTGTGTCGGGAACAGTGAAATTGTATGCATTTCTGGGCTTTCTGAATTCAAATTCTGAGTTTTTCCGGCTGTGTGAGGCCGGCCGTATAAGTATAAATTAAAAATTTAAAAAACCCCCCGACATTCGCCATTTTGTGGCGGCAGCCATCTTGGATTTGCATAGTGCTAGTATACGAGTCAAGCCCTTTCATTTGATACCCATATAAAGGGAGTTGCGAAAAAAAAATATGTAATCCGCCATTTTGTAGCGGCGGCCATCTTGGATCGATTTTCATCAAACATAGCTATAACAACACTCTCGACTAATTCACTTTTCAAACAAAAAAAACCGCATTCAAATCGGTTCACCCGTTTGAGCGCTACAGGGGAACAGACAGACACACACACACACACACACACCCCGTCGTTTTTGCATCGGGGGTTTTATAAAATGATTCTTTACAAATTTTTCACAATGATTTATTTCAAAACACGTTCACATTGTACGTGATTTTTTTACATTAAACTTTTCTATTATTTCATACAAAAGGGAAGCATTAAAACATTCTTTTACAACAATTCCATAATGACTCCTTGATAGCGCTGCTTTATATTCAGACAGGCGCTTACAACTTTTATAAATGAGGAAGTGAATTTTAAGTTTTTGCTTGAAAGAAAGTAAGTAGTTGGTGCAAGTTTCCACAGTAAGTTAGGTTGCGGGAATTAACAAGTTGTGACTGCCTCGCTGGAATTTCAATGTTTTGATCGCTTTTTGAACCTAAAGGGCTCCATACACGATCAATCGCGATTGTCAATGTAACAGTCTTTAATGATCTACCTATTGTAGCTGTAGATACAATAGGTAGATCTGTGAGCTGTGATATAGCAAATTTCGGTTTTTTTTCAAAATCTCGCGGGAACTGTGGATTTTCCAGGATAAAAAGTAGTCTATATTGTTATTCTAGGTTATAAGCAATGTACCTATGTTTTAAATTTCAGCCAAATCGGTTCAGTAGTTTTTGCGTGAAAGAGTAACAAACATCCATACATACAAACATTCGCGTTTATAATAGTAATAAGTAAGGATTACGCTCGAAAAAAATAATAGGTATTTTTTAGATTTTTATGGTTTCTTCTCTCTTTTCGAGTTTGTAAAACAATTTTTCTAGCAAGCAGTACACGGCCAAGTTAGCTTACACCGCTTGAAACTTTGGGTGATTTTTAAAAACGCGATCCCGAAGTTGGAAGTAAAATAATCCTGCCGGGATTCCAGAAGTTTTACGAGTAATATATATCCAAAGCGAGGGACAGATTTTCAAAAGTTTCATTTTGAATAACAATATCGGTAGAGGACAAAAGTAACATTATTCTAACCGATGCCCGCGGCTTCGTTCGCGTGGATATAGGTTTTATATTTTGGAAACTCTGATTTGTCACACAGATAAAAAAGATTTCTTCAATCAAGTAAATAAGATTTCTCATGATTTTTCGTAAATTCAATTAAATATTCATTTAAAGGGAGAAAGGAGGATGGGCAAAAATGTATGAATGTTGGTCTACCTAATCAACACAAACGCCCTCTATGGAAATAAGAAGCTAATAAGTAGTTATTCAAATTACGTATAGCATTTATGCCAAAATATATGGGAGTTTTTCAAAATTCATCTATAATATAATAAAACTGTAACAGATCCAATTCTGTACATTGAAGATATTTTGAAAATTTTTGTTGGAGGGCATTCTATAATCGATACTGAAGCCAAAACTGTAATTTGTTTCATTTTTGTCTGTCTGTCTGTCTGTCTGTCTGTCTGTCTGTCTGTCTGTCTGTCTGTCTGTCTGTATCTTGGCCGCGCATCACGCCGAAACTACTGAATGGATTCGAATGAAACTTGGTACGATTTGAGTTTATACTCCGAGGTAGGTTATAGGATACTTTTTATCCCGAAATTCAGCATGGTTCCCTTGGGAGAGGGGATGAAAGTTAAAACGTGTATTTAGCTGTAATTCATTAACGCGTTGTTCGATTTCACTCATTCTTTTTTTGTTAGAAAGGTAGTACTTTATATATTGTCCCGTAAATATTTCAAGGTCATAGGTTTTTCAGTTCAGAAATGACAGGCATTTAGTGGGTTCCAATAACTTGGGACCCGGATCTTTGTACGTACGGCTTATTTTAAACTGGCGTGCGTTTAAATTTATGTTTGTCGTTCTGTCTATTTGTTCCAACTAATCTCTGAAACGGCTGGATCGATTTTAATGGAACTTTCAATGGCAGATAGGTGATGTTATAAGGAGTAACTTAGGCTACATTTAGTTTAGGTACAAAAAAGGATTATGGGATCCAATCCGATCCTATATAAAACCTATATCCAGGCGGACGAAGTCGCGGGGGTCGGCTAGTTAAAAAATAAATGTATTAAAAATACTCTATATTAGTAATTCTACTATGAATTTAATTAATAGTTCGTTAATAATAGCGTTCTACGTTAAACTGCCTCTTAGGTCTAATGGTTAGCATAATCGACTGCAGATCACGAGGTCCCGGGTTCGATTCCCGGGTCAGGCAAATAATTGTTAGGTATTGGGTTTTACTGTCAAGAAATTCTCAGTGCCAGGTCGGAGTTGGTAGTTGGCGCTGTTTCACCCCCGTGCCTCAGAGAGCACGTTAGGCAGTCGGCCCCGGTTATTATTACTATCATGTGACAATAATCGTTAAAGCCCACCAACCTACATTGGAGCAGCGTGGCGGGTTTAAGCTCTAAATCCCTCTCCTATAAGAGAGGAGGCCTGTGATCAGCAGTGGGATGTTAAAAGGCTGTAGGTGGTGGTGGCGTAGCGTCTAGAATTAAATACATTGGTCAAGTTGGCAGCAGGGGGCACAAAACCGGCCTAATGTCGGGCCCAACATAACTAATAATAGTAATAAGCCGAGATTATTAGCACACAAGTAGATAGGTACAGAGGGAAAGCTTCATACAAACGGCTCGTTGTAGGTACACTCACACAAAGACTCACCAACGGTTCACGGACGCCCGCGTCCATCGATGTATGTATTAGAACTACATCGATGCCCGCGTCTAACCTCCAACCAGCTCAGTTGGATGACAAACGTGCGCATATGTGTGCGTGTACCTACAGCGGGCCGCTTGTAGAAGCTTCCCCTCTGTACCTATCTACTCGTGTGATTATTAGCTTTATCGTTAGAAATAAAACTATTCCTATCGTTATTAGGTGGCATATTATTATGTCCTTCATAGCCTAATGCTTCTATATCTTGCGGTCATAAAACAGAAAATAAGGTAAGGGGCTGCATTATGTTTTTCTCGAAAATCTCTTGAACCCCAAGACTTACAGCTTTGCTTCCTTATAATAAAATTAAGTACTAAAAATAAGCTTTTCATTGAAATAGGTTTCATTTGTGTTGAGTAGGTAGACCACTTTGCCCATCCTCCTTTGACCTGAAATTTAAAAAGAGCTGTTCTTGGCTGAAAATTAATTTTTTCTCAAAATTTATTCAAGGGACAAGAGAATAATATTTGTTTTGAGAATATTTTTACTCCTATTTAAAAAATATTTTCAGATAAGACAGATATTCTTGGATTAACATAGTGTGAATGTGCTTAAGGCGAGTGTTTTTGTTTTTTTTGGTTTAAGAACTTACATCTTACTTTGAGAAAATATACCTAAGAGCATTCTTTTTCTTCTGAAAAGAAAATATTTTCTCAGATCTATAGTGAGGAAATCGTTTTCTTGGATCGAAGGAAATTGTTTTGATTTAATGAAATATGCCTTTTATCAAGAAATCCTTTTTATCTGTGCAGTAGTATTAAAAAGTTACCTGCAGTGGCAAATGTCGTCAAATTCGATTCATTGGTTAAAATTGACATTAATTCATTTACGAGTTAGTGTTTCACTGCGATCTCACCTGAGTGCTTAGTCTCAGTTTGAAGCGCTCCAAAACTAAAAGTATACTATAAGTATTAAGTATACTATTGATCGAATCACAAATGACTTCAGAGCAAAATGAACCCAAAGACTCTTAGTTTAGGTCCATTTTACTCTGAAATCATTGTGATTCGATCAATAGTTTACTTATAGTATACTATAAAGTTTTGGAGCGCTCCAAACTGAGACTAAGCACTATGAAGGTAAGTGACTATGCTCTCTGAGATGGAAACAGGCTTTCTTAGTATGGCAGTACCTGTACCTACGAATACCCCTGATCGCTTGCTACACGGCATCGTGTCGGAACGCTAAATCCCTTGGCGACACGGCTTTGACGATTAAGTGGTAGCTACAGCTAAAGCCTCCAACCAGACAATAACAGAGAAAATCTAGAAATTGTAAATTCCCTAATTTCCCAGGATACCTAACTATGAATTTCAGAATGAACAAAGCAACAAAAACGTGCATTGCTTTCTATGTTGCTTTTTTTATTTTAATACACAAGTAAATGGAGTCTTTAAGCGTGAAAACCTCTGTGCATTTGCTTCTAATGGATTCGGTAGAGGTAAATAAATCACCGTGGTTCCGTACCAACCAACTCTGCTGAATACTTAATGCGTAAGCTTTCTTCCGATGTAACACAAAGTAACGTTTTGTCAAACAAAACTCTTGGGTACTGTCACCTACAGGTGTTTTTATTTGCAAAAAGAGATAACGCGTGTAACGTTAGAGTCGCGTGATTACTTAAGAAACTCTTTATTAAAGAAACTCTTTTTAGTAAAGAGTTTCTTCAATAAAAAAATTCTTAAGTAAACATTGTAGTTAAAAAATCTTTAAAAAATGCACTGTCAAAGTCAGTTAACGCCCCATTAGTACAGCTAAATGACAACACATTAAGGATTTAAGGTAAATAATATAAGTTAATGACTCATTACCATTAGACATAATTTAAGGAAAGTCTCTGAGTGTGGCAGTTACTGTATAAGGATGGATTTATATTCGTCAGGATACGGTCAAATAATGAAAGAGTATGATTTCGTATAAACTAATTCATGCCTTGATAAGTAATTTAAAAACAAACTGTTTCCGCTGTACAATATAACAATACAAAATAAAAGCGCTTTTGAATCGTCAAAATAAATGAACAAGATCTTTGCATCCACATTCAAAGATTTATAATATTAAACAAAACAAAAGGTTTATAATACTATTCCTCGAAGTACTCGAGTTATGTCTGAAACCTTTACGGAATATAAAATCCCGCCTCAAGTATTTCCAGCCGGACCCGGGGATCTGAATTTTATTACGAAATATTTCATGTGCAACATTGTATCCCTCATAAAACAGGAGCTTAGCATGGGTCCAGTGTAGCATACTATCAGTCAACTTGAGGTAAGTCTACACTGTGTCGTAAGACTCGATATTCCAGAAATCATTTTTATTTATCCTACTAAGTAATATTATAAATGTGAAAGTGTGGATGTTTGGATGTTTGGATGTTTGGATGTTTGTTACTCAATCACGCCGCAACTACTGAACCGATTTGGCTGAAATTTTGAATGGAGATAGATTATGCCCTGACTTAAAATATAGGCTACTTTTTATGCTGGAAAAATGCACAGTTCCCACGGGATTTTGCAAAACCCGAAATCTATATCTACAGCTATAGGTAGATTACTATAGCGAACTTCCTTGATAGTAGGTATAAAGGTTGGAAAAGGGAGCGAGAACGGGAAACGGAAATCCACGATTCCCTCAGGATTTGTTTAAAGCCGAAATTCACGCGTGCGAAGCCGCGGGCATTCTCTAGTTTATTTATAAATTAATCATATTTATATTAGAAAGGCGAAAGTTTGTGTGTGTGTATATGTGTGTATGTTTGATACTCCTTAACGCCGCAACTACTGAACCGATTTGGCTGAAATTTTGAACGGCGATAGATGATGCCCTGACTTAACAAATAAGCTACTTTTTATAATGGAAAAATCCATAGTTCCCACTTCCCATGGGACTTTGAAGAAACCGAAATCCATACCTACAGCTATGAGATTGAAAGTAGGGGATATAAAGGTTGGAAAAGGGAGCGGGAATGGGAAGCATAAATCCAGTCACCAGAATTCCCTCGGGATTTTTGAAAAACCGAAATTCTCACGGGCGAAGCCGCGGGCAAAAGCTAGTAAGAATACATCTTTTGGAAGACTCCAAAAAGTGTAGATATTATTACGTGCGCTAAACGTCAAGGAGAGTCTTTCCTGCTCATAAGTTCAGTGTGCTAAAACTTAAAAAGCTCATAAATTGCAGACTCACGAAATCCTTTGATATAAAGCGCAAAGACACATCTGACCTTAGCTGAGGCACTTTCTAAACGAGTGTCTACTTGACAAACACTATGAAAGTGTGTACATAGTGGGTTTAAAGTGATGTATTCTATCTACAGTGTAACGTGACCTATTATAAGAGAACGTTTATCTAGACGAAAAATTAGAACGCGTGTTTTATTTATAATTAAAATTATGAATATTTTATCCATAGCATACGAACTCCCGCTGCGGGTTCAAATTTATTAATTTCAGATAACTTATTAATTTTGAAATTCAATATAGAAAATGAAATTCAATATCAAGATCTCCCGTTATATTATACTAAATTACGAAAAAAAAAAACGGATTGGCTAGAAGTCATGCTTCTAACTACCTTCTTCTTAATAATATTCGCTGAATATTTTGCAATGTAATCTGTTACCATGAGAAAAATAGAAGTCAGGGGATGAGACATTCGCGACAGGTAATAGAGAATATTCAAATAACCGCAAAACCTATCATATGGCTTTGTCGGAATAAATTGAATTGAACTATTTAAATTAAATATGGACGAAGTTTTTAGTTTAATATAGACGATTTGATTTATATTAAAATGTTATATAAATCTGTACACATAATATTATAACACAAGCGGACACCCGCGACTTCGTTCGCGTCGATATTGGTTTTTAAAAATCCCGTGAGAATCATTTTGTTTTTCCTTAGCTCCTCTAAGCTCATACTTTGCTAAAAACTGTTAAAAGTTCACTGGCGGATGTTTAGGTAGATCAAAATATAAACATCCACCAATGAAAGTCCCATCAAAATCGGTCCAGCCTTTCAGAGATAAGCCAGTAATCTTTAAAGTATTTCCTTTCTAACAAAAAAAGAATGAATGAAATCGGACCACCCGTTAACGAATTACAGCTAAGTACACATTTGACTTTCATCCCCTCTCCCAAGGGAACCGTGCTGAATTTCGGGATAAAAAGTACCCTATATGTTACTCCATAGTATGAACTTAAATCATGCCGAGTTTCATTTCAATCCATTCAGTAGTTTTTACGTGATGCGCGCACAAACATACAGACAAACAGTCAAACAGATAAATAGACAAACAGACAAAAATTTCAAAAATAGCTTTTTTACGTTCTATTACTTATCCCTAACATCCCCCAATTATTATTTTGCAAAAATCTTCAATGTACAGATACGGCAATTCTACGATTTTATTATATGTATAGATAGATAGATATAGAAGATGTATAGATAACAACATGTCTAACGAAATTTTTGGGAACACACAAGGAGATTCTACGTCCCGATCCATGCATACTAAATCAGTGTGTAACTGTAACCCAACCAAAATAAAAGGCGTTTCAATAATACAACGAAAGAATACATTTGAGGATTCGTGTACTACTTATTTTATTTCAGATTTCGGGAAATCTCTTATTAATTGTTCGGATCTTTGAATAAGTGGAGTAAAAATATGTAATTTTTCACTACCGCTGTTATATCACTGTGCGTAGAACTCTGACAAGTGAATTCTTTAAAATAATATGCAATTCAGGTTGAATTAAAGGAATTTGCTGACAAGTAATCACTTAAATTACACTCTAATTTTATATTCTTATTGTAACACGTTCTTCTTTGCTAAAATATTTTTATTCAGTAGGTAAGTATAATATTACTCTAATTCGTATTTATTAATATTTTTCCCACGTGAACTTTTTTGTCTAATTTAACTTCTACCAATGTAAATTTGTCATCATCATGATCAACCCATTACCGGCTCACTACAGAGCACGGGTCTCCTCTCAGAGTGAGAAGGGTTTTGGCCATAGTCTACCACGCTGGCCAAGCGGATTGGCAGACTTCACACACCGTTGAGAACATTATGGAGAACTCTCAGGCATGCAGGTTTCCTCACGATGTTTTCTTTCACCGTTAAAGCAAGTGATATTTAAATACTTAAAAACGCACATAACTCCGAAAAGTTAGAGGTCGAAGGTAGAAGGCCCGGGATCGAACCCACGACCTCCGATTAGAAGTCGGTCGTCCTAACCACTAGGCTAGCACACAGCTTTAAAATTTGTAAATTTGTACTAAGTTATAATTTTCTTATGTTTTTAGTTTCCTAATAAATAAAATTAATATTAACTATATAATATTTTGAAGTATTAAATGTGTTATAAAGTTTTAATATATTATGCTTCACAATTTTGATAAATTAAAACTGGTCGTAATATTTTGGTATATGTATCTACTTAATTATTATTTGCTAAAATGATTTTGTAATACATCATTTTATTTTTCAATTATTAAGATTCAAATCGTTGTTAGTTAAAAGTTAGTTTCGTTTTCAAGGTTTTGATGCAGAAGCAAATAAAGTCACTAATTTTTTACCAAACAAGTTGTTTAGCAAACCTCGTTCATTCCACATTCATTTTTATTTTATTTTCCTCTCCTTTCATTTAACGATTTTGTTTACAAGCTCGAGTTTCGAACATTAATGTACAAATTTCGATATTTCGGCCAAAACAAACATAACTTACCAATGTTAAATTAAAGTGAAGCGGCCCTGGATTGTGGGGGTGACCCGAATGTTTAGTTTAAGGCAACAAAATGTTAACTTGTTCCAAATGTTTGTTTTCGGTTCACCCTTAGATAAACGTGACCTCAGATGGTATATGTCTCTAATTATAAACTTTCTAGAGAATGATGGTATCTAGATTATCAGAATGTGCCAGACCATATTATTCTAGACAGTGGCCATGCCTAAATAATTAAATTTTCACGTCAATGGAAATGTATGAAATCTAAAAATCAATTCAGAGCTGGAAATGAGTCAATTTATTTAAATGTGTTAATTTATGAAAAGAAGAATTGTGTGCAATTCTTATAGGTAGTAAGAAATGTGCCTAATTCCAGGATAAAAAGTAGCCTATGTGTTAAGTCAGGACATAATCTGCTATCTCCAATCAAAATTTCATTCAAATCGGTTCAGTAGTTGCGACGTTAAAGAGTAACAAACATACTTCGCCTTTATTTTAGGCCGATATCCCTACAATATTAGTCTGATTGTAGGGATATTGGCCATCAGAAATGAAAAATATGACGCAGAGAGAAAAGTTTGAACATTAGAATTACAGCGTCTTGAACGTTCAGCTAGGGAGGCATTAATTTGTTGCCAGAGATGCTACGTAATATTGTGGTAGGTAAGACTGGGGCTTCTAAGTAATATTGCATTACATAGAGCATGTTCAGAGCTTTGTTGATCCTGGAATTACAGTAGCTTGTACTTACTACGTATATAAATAAACGAAATAGAAGTGTTTGGGTTTCAAATTTGAAATTATCAGCCTCTTATTAGTTCATCTATACTTCTATCTATACTAATATAATAAAGCTGAAGAGTTTGTTTGTTTGAACGCGCTAATCTCAGGAACTACTGGACCGATTTCAAAAATTCTTTCATCATTGGATATGTACGTGATCCTTGAGTGCTATAGGCTATATTATATGTACCACGGGCGAAGCCGGGGCGGACCGCTAGTCTATAATATAATAAAACTGTAACATATCCAATTCTGTACATTGAAGATATTTTGAAAATTTTTATTCGAGGGTACTCTATAATCGATACTGAAGCCAAAACTGCAATTTTTTCATTTTTGTCTGTCTGTCTGTCTGTCTGTCTGTATCTTGGCCGCGCATCACGCCGAAACTACTAAATAGATTCGAATGAAACTTGGTACGATTTGAGTTTATACTCCGAGGTAGGACATAGGATACTTTTTATCCCGAAATTTAGCACGGTTCCCTTGGGAGAGGGGATGAAAGTTAAAACGTGTATTTAGCTGTAATTCATCAACGCGTTGTTCGATTTCACTCATTCTTTCTTTGTTAGAAAGGTGGTATTTTATGTATTGTCCTGTAAATGTTTCAAGGTCATAGGTATTTTAGTTCAGAAATGACAGACATTTATTGGGTTGAAATAACTTGGGATCCGGATCTTTGAACGTACGGCTTATTTTAAACTGGTGTGCGTTTAAATTTATGTTTGTCGGTCTGTCTATTTGTTCCAGCTAATCTCCGAAACGGCTGGATCGATTTTAATGGAACTTTCAACGTTATAAGTAGTAACTTAGGCTACATTTAGGTACATAAAATATTTATCGGAACCAATCCGATCCTATATAAAAACCTATATCTACGCGAACGAAGTTGCGGGGATCAGCTAGTAGTAAATATTTGAAAGACAGCATAACGCAAATATACTACAGTCTACTCTCGATAATTTGACACTCCTTAATTTGAATCTTTCGATAATTTGAACCTTTTTCCCGGTCCCTTGTAAAACACTCGATAAATTGAATAAAATTAATAATAATTATCTCTATCTTAGGAATGATTCTTAGGACAAAAAGTATAAAGAATATTTTTGTAGATAATTTTATGATCTACAATTTTTGTCTAGACTATATTTTTATAAAACTTACCGTTTTCGAGAAAAGCTCAAATTTTGACTTTGACCTTGAATAACTTTTTTGACAGACATGGGATTAATGGGGACTTTTGACACTTTATTCCTACTGGTGTACCCAAGGTCTCTACCAAAATTAAGCTCTGTCGGAATGACTGTTATTGGATAACTATTTTTACGTCTAATTGTACCGGGCTTTTGCAAATAAGTAAATTAAGTTGTGTAGATAAGGTTCAGTTTACATTGCAACATTTTGGCCGATACGATGAATATGTGTAGCTTGTCGCTTTGACTCTGCCGCGATATGCCTTGAGCCTAACAACAAGCGAGCTACCAAACAATAAGGCAGCCCTGGAACAATTTTTTAGTGATTAATAACAAGCTGAATTTTCGTGAATAGGTTTGTTTCGACGAGACGAACAAGTTTTTTATCTATGAAAATTCTCGACGGAGGTAGCTATTCGAGTGGGGAGGTGTTAAACATTTCGATTCGCTCGGGTGGGAAATCGTTCCACTAAATTTGTAGGACTTGTTATTAATCTCTAAATTTGATCTAAACATCTAAACATCCAAACATCCAAACATCCACACTTTCACATCTATCTATAATATAATAAAACTGTAACAGATCCAATTCTGTACATTGAAGATATTTTGGAAATTTTTATTGGAGGGCACTCTATAATCGATACTGAAGCCAAAACTGCAATTTGTTTCATTTTTGTCTGTCTGTCTGTCTTTCTGTCTGTCTGTCTGTCTGTCTGTCTGTCTGTCTGTCTGTATCTTGGCCGCGCATCACGCCGAAACTACTGGATGGATTCGAATGAAACTTGGTACGATTTGAGTTTATACTCCGAGGTAGGACATAGGGTACTTTTTATCCCGAAATTTAGCACAGTTCCCTTGGGAGAGGGGATAAAAGTTAAAATGTGTATTTAGCTGTAATTCATTAACGCGTTGTTCGATTTCACTCATTCTTTTTTTGTTAGAAAGGTAGTACTTTATGTATTGTCCCGTAAATATTTCAAGGTCATAGGTTTTTTAGTTCAGAAATGACAGACATTACAAGCCTCAGTATTGGGTTCAAATAACTTGGGACCCGAATCCTTAAATGTTAGGCTTATTTTAAACTGGTGTGCGTTTAAATTTATGTGTGTCGATCTGTCTATTTATTCCAGCTTATCTCCAAAACGGCTGGATCGATTTTAATGGAACTTTCAATGTTATAAGGAGTAATTTAGGCTACATTTAGTTTAGGTACATAAAAGAATTATGAGATCCGATCCGATCTGATATATAAAAACCTATATCTACGCGGACGAAGTTGCGGGGGTCAGCTAGTAATATAATAAAACTGTAACAGATCCAATTCTGTACATTGAAGATATTTTGAAATTTTTTATTGGAGGGCACTCTATAATCGATACTGAAGCCAAAACTGCAATTTTTTTCATTTTTGTCTGTCTGTCTGTCTGTCTGTCTGTCTGTCTGTATCTTGGCCGCGCATCACGCCGAAACTACTGAACGGATTCGAATGAAACTTGGTACGATTTGAGTTTATACTCCGAGGTAGGACATAGGATACTTTTTATCCCGAAATTCAGCACGGTTCCCTTGGGAGAGGGGAAGAAAGTTAAAACGTGTATTTAGCTGTAATTCATTAACGCGTAGTTCGATTTTACTCATTCTTTTTTTATTAGAAAGGTAGTACTTTAACTATTGTCCCGTAAATATTTCAAGGTCATAGGTTTTTTAGTTCAGAAATGACAGATATTTATTGGGTTCAAATAACTTGGTACCCGGATCTTTGTACGTACTGGTTATTTTAAACTGGCGTGCGTTTAAATTTATATTTGTTGGTCTGTTTATTTGTTCCAGCTAATCTCCGAAACGGCTGGACCGATTTTGACGAAACTTTCAATGGCAGATAGGTGATGTTATAAGGAGTAACTTAGGTTACATTTAGTTTAGGTACATAAAAGAATTATGGGATCCGATCCGATCCTATATAAAACCTATGAATACGCGAACGAAGTCGCGGGGGTCAGCTAGTTTATAATATTATAAGTAGGAAGTAGGATAGAATACAAAAAAGTTCAATATCGTTTTAATTCAGTTATACCAGAATGTGTATAGTCAAAGCCTTGAGCTAAAACTCGTTAACGGTAAATGGTTTCGTTAGTTCGTGCATACACTGTTGTCACAGACACAATGGTGCATACTTTTTGTTTCTGAAATAAAATCGTTTCCATTTCAATCCGGATGAGCGTCTCAGATAGATTGCACCGGTTGCAAACTACAAAGTAAACTTTTCTAATCTTTTTTTAGGGCTACGGTTTAAACTGCCTCGTTGGTCTAGTGGTTAGAATATTCGATTGCAGATCACGAGGTCTCGGGTTCAATGACCGGGTCGGGCAAATAATTTTTAGGTATTAGGTTTTTCTGTCAAGAAATTATCTATGCCAGTCCGGAGTAGGTAGTTGTTTTAGCGGTGTTTCAGCCTCGTGCCTCGCAGAGCACCTTAAACAGTCGGTTACGACTTACGATCATTATTCACTAACATGTGACAATAGTCGTTACAGCCCGCCAACCCGCATTGGAGCAGCGTGGCAGTTTAAGCTCTAATCCCTCTCTCCTATGAGAGAGGAGGCCTATGTCCAGCAGTGGGATGTTACAAAGCTGTAGCGGTAGTGGTGGTGGATATCCACAAGATAGCCCTTGACTGCGATCTCACCTGATGGTAAGTGACGATGCAGTCTAAGGTGGAAGCGGGCTAACCTGGAAGAGGTCTGGCAGTTTTTATTAAACCCATACCCCCGACCGGTTTCTACGCGACATCGTACCGGAACGGTAAGCGCTTGTTGTCACGGATTTGCCGGTAGGGTGTTAACTAACCACAACTGAAGCTTCCCACCAGACTATAATAGATTTTTTTTGATAGACAATCACACTATAACAATAATATTATAAAGGTGAAAGTTTACGTGTGTGTATGTTTGTTTACTCTTTAACGCCGCAACAACTGAACCGATTTGGCTCAAATTTTGAATGGAAATAGATTATGCCCTGACTTACCACATAGGCTATTTATCCTGGAAAAATATACAGTTCCCACGGGATTTTGAAAAAACCGAAATCTATAGCTGCTACAGCTATAGGTAGATTACTATAGCAAACTTCCTTGAAAGTAGGTATAAAGGTTGGAAAAGGGAGCGGGAACGGAAACCGGAAATCCTTGATTCCCTCGGGATTTGTGAAAAACTGAAATTCGTATTTCAGCTACATAATTCTGCGTGATACGCCGCCAAGGGATGGTTTAATGAACCGAATGACAAGCTGTGATTTAAACGCTTGAAGCTGAGTGACCTCTTAGCTCCCTAAAGTGCGCTCTTGGGTAGGTACTTGGATGCAATTAGTGCTAGATTTATATTCGGCCAACGGTAAATTACTTTGTTTCCAGTATTTTACCGAATAATAATGCGAGTGAGTGATTGAGAGAGTTAGTTGTGCTCGGTGTATCTCCATGTAATAATCAAATGTAAGTATATATTATACAATGAACACAAAATTACTTTGCTATAATCCGCTAACAGTGACAAATTTGTAGGCACAACACCACACAAATTCACCACAAATTTAACTCGACCATCGTTTCGCTCCGACACCGGAGCATCTTCAGGAGATGTCGACTTCACAACGGACGATTGCAAAGTGTAATCGTCCGTTAATAATATCATGGAATTCCGCAAAGTAACGCCTACTTCTATTCAACTGTAATCAACCAGAATTACCCCGAAGAAAAGTGAAGCTGATTACGGCTAAAAATTACACTAAACAAATATGGAAGTCACTACAATCTTAAAACTTACATCGTCATCGTTGTAATCTCAACCGATAGATGTCCACTGCTGGACATAAGTCTGCAAGGATCGTCACAGAACACGTCTTGACGACTTGTGACGTATTGCGAAGACGCCGTTCAAGCACATAAAGCTATCACTATACTATAGCAAGCACATACTAAATCATTATTCGGAAAAAATATCATAATAATATTAGGCTGAAAACATGAAATAAACTTATTAACCCTAAAATAGACGTTCATATAATATGTAAGTCGCAATAAATCTAAGGACCAGTGCTCATAATGCAGAACAATTTATAGGACATCGGTAAGATATCTACAAGAACGAAACTAATTAACCCATATGGACACCAAACGACTATGTAAGTCACAATAAATCTTAGGACCAGTGCTCATAATGCAGGACAATTTATAGGACATCGGTAATATATCTACAAGAACGAAACTAATTAACCCATATGGACACCAAACGACTATGTAAGTCACAATAAATCTTAGGACCAGTGCTCATAATGCAGAACAATTTCTAGGCCAGCGTCTAAGTTACAAGAACGAAACTAATTAACCCTAAAATAGACGTTCATATAATATGTAAGTCGCAATAAATCTTAGGACCAGTGCTCATAATGCAGAACAATTTATAGGACATCGGTAAGATATCTACAAGAACGAAACTAATTAACCCATTATGGACACTAAACGAATATGGAAGTCACAATAAATCTCAGGACCAGTGCTCATAATGCAGAACAATTTATCAGCCAGCGGTTACGGCGATGCTGCTGCCGCGTGGGCAATTTATTTTCTCACACGGAAAACGTACTTGCACTTTCAGCTATGAATTATTGTTTCCAATTAAAATTTTCCGTTTTAATGCGGGCAACTAGAGTTTTTTTTTTCAAACAGGATAAAATATCGTATTGCGGCAATACTGCATTGGTGTAACAAGTTTGTTAACGATCTCCAAAATGGCTGAATAAAAGTTCACGGAATAAAGAAAACAAATACCTACAGAGTTTAACCGTGAACCGGTAACAGTAGTGATCATTACTGACAAGATACCATAAAAAAATAAAAATATTTCCTATATTTTTTAAAACTTCGCAATGTATTGCAATCAGCTGACAATAGAGGTCAACGAACGTATTGGGTTATTAACATAAAGTTATCGCCGCGGTGACCCCGTGTTGTGCACGCGGTACATTGCCATTGGTTTGAAGAATACTAAATACTAAACCACTATTACTACAAATAATTTTGGGGTGTAAGTGGCCCAAATTCCACCTATGTGGCCAAAGTCAACCTCACCTGCGCGCGGTGCACCCTGCCAATATGCTAACGAGGCCCTGACGCTATCAGTCCCCTCTACGGGTTGTTGTGCCTGATACCACACAACTTAATCTGGATGGTATCACCGCTTTGTGGTAGGATTCTACCCCGAATCAGAGGTACCAAACATCAGGTAACCCGCTTGCTCGGTTGCCCGCTATTCCTATTAAAAAAATATATGTAAAAGAAATAGTTATTGAACAGGCTTATTATTTGATTTATTTGAAGCCAAAGTCACTGGAGACAGGCAACGACCCATGTCCAGCAATGGACATCTACCTATCTGTTAATAACGACGATGAAAACAAATAATTCGAAGTAGATTTTATTTTAGTTTTAGTTTACCAAAGATTTTTTAAATCAGTTTCTTCTTCACTGATATTATAATGGAAATGGAATATTCTTCATTTAAAAATACCTCCAGAATCATCTGTCCGGAAATTACTTGCGCTTTGCTTCCAAGCGATAAATAAACACTTTAAAATGTAGGTCGACGGGGTTCATATCCCTGCAGCCTTTAGTCCTTCCTGAGACCTCTCATAACAAGGTCGAAAGTGTATATGAAACTTCATTGTGACCCTACTTGACCTAATTCCTTGGCTAACAGCCCCCGCACATTGGGACACTGTTGGCGACGATTAGTGGCCGTCACAAGTCGCCGAAGTGATTTTTAACCCCCGACGCAAAAAGACGGGGTGTTATAAGTTTGACGTGTGTGTGTGTGTGTGTGCGTGCGTGCGTGCGTGCGTGCGTGCGTGTGTGTGTGTGTGTGTCTGTCTGTTCCACCGTAGCGCTCAAACGGGTGAACCAATTTGAATGCGGTTTTTTTGTTTGAAAGGCGAATTAGTCGGGCGTGTTCTTATTCTGTGTTTGTTGTGTGTTTGATTAAAATCGGTCTAAGATGGCCGCCGCCACAAAATCGCGGATTACATATTTTTTCACAACTCCATCAATATGGGTATCAAATGAATGGCTTGACTAGTAGAATAGCATTGTGCGAATCCAAGATGGCCGCCACCACAAAATGGCAATGTGGCTAATTCTGTTGTACAGAATCTCTAAACTAAACTAAATTGACAGGTTTAAAAATAGTGTCATCCTTTCCCGCAGGGAGCATTGTGAAAGAGATAGCAATAGATTTAGACCTGTCATTTTAGTTTAGTTTAGAGATTGTGTACAACAGAATTAGCCACAATGTCGGGGTTTTTTAAGTTTATAATTTATACTAATTGTTCATTCATTTTCTTGTGGCTCGAACGCGGCCACTCGAGCGCTCAGTGTGGCGGTGGTACCATTTATAATGTGTGAAAAATCTCTCCCGTGACTTGTGGCCGGTCACTAATCGCTGCCACTAGTGGCCCAGTGTGCGGAGGCTGTAAGAATTGAGAGGGCTATTATAGAGTCAATATAGAGCTAAGAAATCTCTTCTTACCTACCTACTTGAAACAATATCAAAACACTTATTAGAAAAATTCACCAATATAGACTGCTAAAAAAACTATTGTTAGTTGATTATTATTTATAAGTACGGAAAAGTTGAAAAATATTTGAAATAGGTACCTATACTTGTGTGGAAATGAATCTTGAAAATAGGTTTATAATTCACATACCTACATGTATAACAAACATGCAAACTAAAACTAAAAACATGTTGTTAAAATTTCATAATAAGCAAAGCAATGGCATTTTCAGGGTCAAAGTTAATTAGGAACAGGAAATATTCAGTTTAAAGAAAAAAAGGTTGTGAAATTTTTGTTATACCTTCACGTACGTCACGTGAATTTTAAATCATATTCGCCGTCTTTTTTTTTTCGATAATGTACACTTTAATTTTTACTTTTCCTTTGAAATAGTATGTATACTTACCGGTGTACATAATTAGATAGGAAAAATACCTAAAGTTGTCGCCGCGGTGACCCCAAATTGTGAACGCATGTACATTGCCGGTTTGAAGAATACTAAATACCAAACCAATAATAACTATAAGTATATAACAAATGTTATTGGATTGTGTTTAGGTAGTTTAATAATAGCGCCACGGTTTCGGTAACGTTCCTCTTATACCCTGTATGTTAGTCTGCCTGCGCTAAATGGTTGCAATGGTTGCATTTGTGGCAACTAGAGTTATTATACTACCTAGCTTTTGCCTGCGACTTCGCCCACGTGAATTTCGGTTTTTCAAAAATCCCGACGGAATCATGTATTACCGGTTCCCGTTCCCGCTCCCTTTTCCAACCTTTATACCTATTTTAAAGAAAGTTTGCTATAGTAATCTTCCTATAGCTGTGGCTGTAGATTGGTGTAGCAAATTTCGATTTTTCAAAATCCCGCGGAAACTGTGGATTCAGGATCAAAAGTAGCTTATGTGTTATTCAGGGTAGGTATAATCCTCTGTCTCTATTCCAAATTTCAGCCAAATCGGTCCAGTTGTTGCGCCGTTAAAGAGTAAAAAACATACATAAATATATCTACACACACACACACACACACACAAACGTTCACCATTATAATATTAGTGTGATGAGTGTGATTAATTCAATCTCAATTCTCTACGTTCGGATCTACAATGATTCCGAATATAGAGTTGGACTCCAGAAATAAGTAGTTTGTAACAAGTTGAGTCGTTGCCAACTAGACAGTCACGAGAATACGTTGGCATCGGCAACACTTGAAGGAGATAGCCTCAATTAGGCGGAAAGCCTTAATTAGCCAATTCACACTGCGCTGCAGGCTGCAAGCAATTTAATTGCAGGTTAAATGGACGCAATCATTTGCTAGTTCTCAGGGTCTTTTAGGAAAGGGTTTAATAAATAACACTCAATTTATTTTTAAGGGCTTTACTGCACTAAATTCGAACACGACATTTCTCGCAGCGAAATGGCTAGGGTTAGTTCGTACTAACCCGATGACAATATTGATAGAAGTTAAATTCTCGAAAACATATAATTGCTAAAGTAAAATTGGCCTAAACGGATTTTTAAGAGTCCATCCGTTTAATCGATTTATACGTTTACAAAATTTGTTACAGAGGTATCTTGTGTCTCGGAAAGTGACACAGGCAACTTTTATCTCGGAAAAGCAAATAGTTAGTTTACTTAGTAGGATTTAAAAAACCTAAATCCACGCAGACGAAGTCGCGGGCATCATCTAGTAATATATATCTATATATATAATAAAATCGTAGACTTGCCGTATCTGTACATTGAAGATTTTTGCAAAATAATAACTGGGGGATGTTAGGGATAAGTAATAGAACGTAAAAAAGCTATTTTTGAAATTTTTGTCTGTTAGTCTGTTTGTCTGTTTGTCTGTATGTTTGTGCACGCATCACGCAAAAACTACTGAATGAATTGAAACGAAACTTGGTACGATTTAAGTTCATACTACGGAGTAACATATAAGATACTATATTCTACTACTATTTATACTATTATACTAACATATTAGATTCTCTAGGGAGAGGGGATGAAAGTCAAAACGTGTATTTAGCTGTAATTCAATAACGCGTAGTCCGATTTCATTCATTCTTTTTTTGTTAGAAAGTAGATACTTTAAAGATTACCGACTAATCTCTAAAAGGCTGGATCGATTTTGATGGGACTTTCACTGGCGGATGTTTACATTTTGATCGACCTAAACATCCGCCAGTGAACTTTTAACAGTTTTTAGCATAATATGAGCTCAAAGGAGCTTAGGAAAAACAAAATTATTCCTACGGGATTTTTAAAAACCAATATATATCCACACAAACGAAGTCGCGGGTGTCCGCTTGTCCTAAATAATATCGTATTTTGTACATTTCGGTAAATTGGTTTTATATTATAAGAGATTTGAGCAAGTTTACAGTAGAAGGACCACTTTGCAATGACAACAATGGAGCTGAAATCTGCCCGGGACCCTCGAGAATACCATCTACGAGTATCAATAAATACGGAATACTGCTCCATAAATAAAGAGAAAGTGAATGAAAAACAGAATAAATCCGTCGCAGGGAATGAATTATATCACGCGGGGGACACCTATTTTATATGCCCAAGGGAAAGAATACTATTAGGTGTATACTGCTTAAGTATACGACTCACATTCACCCTACCAATCATTGTTGCTAGCAACGTAGAAGTACCCCTAGAAGTATTTCGTATAGTATATTCTGCATTTGTCCTTGTTCCGCTCGATTCAAGCTAAGATTTAAGTATATAGTTGTCCTTGTCAGTAGTAAAACTTAGGCCCGGCGCACACCGAGCGCAGAGCAGAGCATTTTCTGCGAACACTGAATAATTAACTTTACGCTTATAGACATAGGCCCGGCACACACCGAGCGCATCGCAGCGAAGAGCGTTTTCGCGCAATTCGTAGGAGGGAGAGCGAGTAGCGGCGCATACAGCCTCTCGTTGGCTCTAGGCGCCGCTTGGGGTCACCTAAATCAGTGCGCGCGACTCAGAAAATACTCTCCGCCTGCTGCTGCGCTCGGTGTGCGCCGGGCTTTATGTTTAAGCCTCAATAATCGACGGTTCAAACCACACCCTTTACGCTATTGTCGTACCCACTCCTTAACACAACCTTTCGCTTATTTGGAGGGGAATATTCTTAAAAAAATGTTTAGAACAATAGAAGCCAAAATGATATTATTAGCGGTATTATAACTTGAGGTTGATATAGGCACTGAATGTTATGAAATTCGCAGATGAGTTCGTAAAATAACAGATGAGTCGAGAAGTTTGGCGTTTATCTAAACTTTGCGGTGTTATTCTACGGTACGCTGTTTTAGTTTTGAGGTCACAGTGGTTTTGAAAAGTTTTAATACGTTCTGATAAAATTATTCACGCCTTTATTGACCTAACGTTACCATTTTTGTGAATCAGCACAGAACCTTTTATCTCGAAAGTTCCTTTTTAGGGTTCCGTACCCAATGGGTAAAACGGGACCCTATTACGTATACTAAGACGTTGTCCGTCTGTCTGTCACCAAGCTGTATCTCATGAACCATGATAGTTAGACAGTTGAAATTTTCACAGATGATGTATTTCTGTTGCCGCTATAACAAAAAATAAGTACTAAAAAACAGAATAAAATAAGGGGGCTCCCATACAACAAACATGATTTTTTGTCGTTTTTATAGACAACGGTACGAAACCCTTCGTGCGCGAGTCGAACTCGCACTTGGCCGATGTTTATTTTCTTCCTTACTAACTTCATGACAAGTATAAATTAAAAATTTAAAAACCCCCTACATTCGCCATTTTGTGGCGGCGGCCATCTTGAATTTGCATAGTGCTATTCTACTAGATAAGCCCTTTCATTTGATACCCGTATTGAGGGAGTTATGAAAAAATATGTAATCCGCCATTTTGTAGTGGTGGCCACACACACACACACACACACACAGACACGTCAAACTTAAAACACCCCATGGTTTTTGCGTCGGGGGTTAAAAAAAGGAACTTTGGAATGAACCCTACAAAAATTATCGTTGCCCTTTTCATGTGAGTGAAAGTTCCATTAATTTTCTCATATCAGGAACATACGAGGTGTAAAATTAGGCGGTGAATGAAATATAAACCGCATTATGGTTCCGCGCGAGCGAACCGCGCGTAGATTAACCTGTCAACTGGCATTTTCCGCCGCACTGAGAGATTAGATTTTAAAACGGATTTATCACGTAGCGGGTTTAAATTAAAATTTATAGGTAAACTTCACTGGGAGCTTGCGATGAAATTAGCTATAATAAAGTTACGCTTTGGCCCAGCGCACACCGAGCGCGGTGCAGAACAGAGCATTTTTTGAGAACACTGAATAATTAACTTTACGACTATTCAAATACGATCAATAACTGCATTCCAAGAATAAATACGCCTACCAAAGCATGGTCTGCGCGACCGAGCGGCCGCCAGATGCCCTAAAGACTAGACAAGAGAACGGCAGCGTTAGCAGTAGCTGCGCGCCGCTGCGCGTCACTCCGCCCGAAGGCTCTCGTTGGCTCGTGGCGTCGTTCGGGGTCGCCTGAATATGCGCGCGCGACTCAAGAAAATACTCTTCCCCGCGCTGCGCTCGGTGTGTGCCGGGCCTTGAAGCCAGTTGCATCTAGAAGTGGTTAAATCCAACCACTAATGCCCGGTTTCTGAGCTACTTTTATCGGCCGTTTATCTGTTCAATAGGCCTATTGGTTCGATAACCTAAGAAAGCGCGTTCCTGAGCGACACAATCCCAGTTAAACTCCGTTTAAACTTCGTTTAACTTAACCGACCAATGTGCGCCGTTTATCGGTTCCATAAGTTTATTTGTCGTTTGCGGTTTGAAGTTTCATCTTAATATTTTAGGATATATCGTGTTATTACGAACATAAATTATATTGTAGAAAGCTTCAAATAATTATAGGGCTACCTAGGTAATACTACTTAATTTTTTAATAAAATAAAAAATTGTTTTAAGTACAAAACATAGGTAGGTATATATTTTATTTGTCAGCGCCATCCAAGCTTGTTTTGTAGCCTCTACAGAAGTGCCGTCTGTCTTTTTGTTGTCAATAATTATGCTGACAAATTCCTTAGCTAAGTACCTACATCAATAAGAAGCATCTTCTCTGTTTCGGTAAAATTTTTACTGCGTTTACCATCAATTTTTTACTTTAAAACAAAGTTTTTGGCATAAAACAATATCAAAAATCAGTTTATAGGTAAGTTAGCAATAACACCACGTGCAACAAACAAAACAATAAGCCTACTCTTTTGTCTTCGACATTGACGTTGACCGTTCGAACAACTTCATACATTCATTAATATTTATCAAAATATCGCAATTTTTAACTAAAACAGTGCTAAACCACTTATTTGCCCTCGAAAAAAATATTATAATAAATAACACTAGTTTTGATGACGTATTAAATGAATATTATTATCCATTTTAAAATAGGTTTTCTTAACAGACCCATCTAGCGGCAAATAAGGAACTGCTTATCGGTTCCCTAACTATTGAACGGTCACTTCTGTATTCAGAAACCCAGCGACAGTTAACTGACGTTTATCGTATACATAACTTTATTGAATCAATAGCTATTGAGAATATAACTGGGGGATTCAGAAACCGGGCATAAATGAAATACAAAGTGTTACAAAAGTCAGTATTGGCACGTATAATGAGCTTCTAACCCCCGACGCAAAAACGACGGGGTGTTATAAGTTTGACGTGTCTGTGTGTGTATGTGTCTGTCTGTTCACCTGTAGCGCTCAAACGGGTGAACCGATTTGAATGCGGTTTTTTTGTTTGAAAGGTGAATTAGTCGAGTGTGTTGTTAGCTATGTTTGATGAAAATCAATCCAAGATGGCCGCCGCTACAAAATGCACAACTCCCTTAATATGGATATCAAATGAAAAGGCTTGACTAGTAGAACAGCACTATGTAATAAATCCAAGATGGCCGCCACCACTGGCGAATGGCGAATGTCGGGGGGTTTTTTAAATTTTCAATTTATACTTGTTACAAACTTTGGTCAGAAGATAAAATAAGTTACTTTAAAATAACTAAGTAATTACAAATTTTTATCAAAATGGATAGAGCTTATCGCGGTGGTGAACATGATTTCACGTTTTTTGAGCAACAGTAACAAAAAGCGTCACCTATGGGTAAGTCATGATGTGAGATTCATAATAGTGAATGAATTAAAATCATCACTTTATTGCAAAATCCATTTTTGTCAGTTGGATTACCTACTGATGATCGACGTGTGACGCCATGAGGCTATCAGTAGTGTTAGTTCAGGTTGGTAGATCTCGGTAACGTTAACAAATTTTGAATAACGAAACAATATTCTAACATCTTTAAATGATCTTCAGAATCTTGCTTAAATCCTGCTCGCAAAACGAAAGCTTTACAAAATAAAACTTTTCACCGCCTTCTGATAAGTGTTGGATAGCTTATTCACATTTTTGTCTTTTTCACTTGATGTAAAGTATCTAAGAAAGTGACAAAACTTACGTTTAGGCTATCCGACACTTATCAGAAGGTAGTGAAAATTTTTATTTTATAAAGTTTTAAGATGATACAGGCACTAAAACTAAAACTAAAACTATTTTAGGTCCATACTTTTTAGGTAGGATACTTTTAGATCCAGTTTATTCTATCAGAGTAAACTGGATTTAAAAGTATCGTACCTAAAAGTATTGTGTTTCGATACTCGAAATCTATCAACGATGGCGAGATGTACAGAGTCGTACTAAGGGTAACTTCTGCGCGCGAGTAATACCTGTCTTACCAACATATATCTACTACATGCAATGATAGTACGACCCCGGGCGAAACACGTCAAATTTTTTTTTTTTTCAAAACGTCCCGTGCATACTCGATAGTGGAACAAACAATAGCTAGTGTGACTTTTTGGTAAAAAAACGTTTTCCAATAGCTGAACAATATCGAATCGAGCTTCTACACTGCATGCCAAATTTTCGGTACACTTTATTTTTGAATAGTTTCCTTTTTAGGGTTCCGTAGCCAACAAGGAACCCTTAAAGTTTCGCCATGTCCGTCTGTCTGTCCGTAGTTTAGTTTATTAGTACTAGAAAGCCGGCAACGCATTAGTTGTTCCTCAGGTGCTGCTAATGTTCATGGGCGGCGGTAATTACTTAACATCAGGTGACCTTGCTTGCACGTTTGCCTGCAATTATTATAAAAAAGATGTAATTTGGTATGGGTATATATGTATATTAAATACGCCACAAAAGTGGTAAAATAATATCTTGAAAAAAAAAATATCATTAATTATAATATGTATGACGTTTTAAAGGACGTTATGTCAACTCCCGTTGACACTATGGCTTTAAATGTTTTTCAATCAACAATCAACATCAAGCATACTTGTTATCAAATAAACCCTTCATTCATAAACCCTTGCCAATCAATGTCGAGCACGTACTTGAGCTTGTCACCACATCTGAAACCTGTCAAAATTACGGTCGTCTTGATGAAAATCCTTAATCGTTCAGAGAGGCTTTTGATTTCAAGTAGGCACTGGATAAATTTCAATTCCAAATATGAAAATCATTTATACTCCCAAGTAGCTTTTGTCCTGGGTTTTACCCGCATTAAATTTGGATTAATACTACTAACCTAATTATACGTATTATTATTAATTTTAAAGAGATTTTTAGCCGTGCTGAACCTGACTAATGTTCCCTTTACCCCTCCAACTAAGTTTGTGTAGGTACCATAATACTGCATCGTGTGGGGCTTGCCACACGATGAAGAAAATCAATATGCGGCAGCATAAAATTTAAAAAGTTATTTAGGGAGCACAGGCGGTCATATCAGTAGCAATCTCTTCCAGGCAGCCTGATACTTCTATAATTTTCGGACTGTGAAAGTTTGGTGTCAATTGGTTTAGGCGAGAAATAAACAAACTTAATATTGCAGGTAGAGGAGGTATAGTTACTTAGTTTCACACATGACACAATGTAAATGCAAGATGGTGTAGTAAAATTGACGGTTCGCTTTGCGATGGGGAAAATATTTGTACCGGAGAATATATTGGCGTGGCCCGCTTGTGTGATTTACTATTGGAAAATTTTGCGAAGTGAGGATGTATGTAGCTGTGATTTTATATTTGTCACAGCACCGGGTCAGCGCATGTCGTAAAAATTTATATTTTCAGTTGAAACTTTTTTATTATATTATACCTGTTTTTGTCTTTATTTTTTTATAAGTTAATATCTTATTTCATTCAGACTAGGTATTTAGCATAGCAGTATTTATAGGTAACTAAAATAAATGCCTTAAGGTTGCCCTTCTTACGCGCTTCTCCATACAAACGTATTACGCCTATTATTCTAATATTTGTCGCAATAGATGCAAAAATTAAGCCAGATATCAATTTATACCTCCATTATCTATGCTATAAAATAAAAAAATTGTAAAATTATATTTATTTTGAAAGTTATGACGCTATAAAATCACTATTTTAGGGCAAATTTTGAGGCAACTTCGTGCGTAAATAAACTATATAAAAGAAACTAGGAAATTGAAAAAAAATCAAAGTCTTAAACTACAAAATACGTTACTTCATAATGTTTTCAAATGTCTTTAGTTTATGTAAAAAATTGCCAAATATTTGCTAAAATAGGCGTAATTCCAAACCTAGATTTGCATCGTTTTACTTTGCCGTTTTTCACTAAAAATCATGATATCTCAAGCCAAATTTATTTATTTATTTATTTTTAGTACTCCTCTTTACTGAAGACGTCTCGCTCTCTAAATGCAGAAATCACTGTTTTAGACTCCACCCACCAACGATTTGTCGCTCCCATGAAGAGGGCTCTTAAGTTTAAGCATCCAAATCTTATTCTTTACGGGTGCAAGGGGACTGCTATCGGAAACAATGGATGATTAATTGATTACATAAGATAGATATCGCAAAAAAATTAAGTATTTCCTATATTTTTAAAAAGCTCGCAATGTAATGCAATCAGCTGACACCAAGTATTGGATTGTGGGTAGGTAGTGTAATAATAGTGCTAAGTTTTCGATAGCGTTCCCCTTACACCCTATGTATAAATGACGTGATAACGTCTTATAAAACGATGACCGCAGGCTACACGCACGAAAAAGCATGACTCATTGTCACGTACCGCGTGCAAGTGAGAGCGCGGAACAAGCGACAGAGAATGCACGATCGACCTAAGCGTTCGTCTTGTGAAGCATCTATCTGTCTTTGTTTTCTTATGACATGATCACGTAAAATGATCGTCTGTAAACCAACTTTACAGACAACCATTTTTAACCCCCGACGCAAAAACGACGGGGTGTTATAAGTTTGACGTGTCTGTGTGTGTGTGTGTGTGTGTGTGTGTGTGTGTGTGTGTGTGTGTGTGTGTGTGTGTGTGTGTGTGTGTGTGTGTGTGTCTGTCTGTTCCCCTGTGGCGCTCAAACGGGTGGACCGATTTGAGTGCGGTTTTTTTTGTTTGAAAGGTGAATTAGTCGAGAGTGTTCTTAGCTATGTTTGATGAAAATCGGTCCAAGATGGCCGCCGCTACAAAATGGCGGATGATATATTTTTTCACAACTCCCTTGATATGGGTATCAAATGAAAGGGCTTGACTAGTAGAATAGCACTATTGCAAATTCAAGATGGCCGCCGCCACTAAATGGCGAATGTCGGGGGTTTTTTAAATTTTCAATTTACACTTGTTTAACCCCCGACGCAAAACCCCCGTGTGTGTGTGTGTGTGTGTGTGTGTGTGTGTCTGTCTGTCTGTTCCCCTGTGGCGCTCAAACGGGTAGGCCGATTTGAATACGGTTTTTTTTGTTTGAAAGGTGAATTAGTCGAGAGTGTTGTTAGCTATGTTTGATGAAAATCGATCCAAGATGGCCGCCGCTACAAAATGGCGGAACACATATTTTTTCACAACTCCCTTAATATGGGTATCAAATGAAAGGGCTTGACTAGTAGAATATCACTATTTCAAATTCAAGATGGCCGCCGCCACAAAATGGCGAATGTCGGGGGTTTTTTAAATTTTCAATTTATACTTGTTTTATGTAGGTACTCGTAGGTACATTTTCAATGATTTGTACGGATGTAACCTGAGTAATCTATAATTCATGTTAGTCTACAAAATCGAAGGCCGGATAATGTCCCTGCGCATTAGCATATAAATAATGTACCTATCCCAAAATCCTAAAAGGGACAACAATGGACTTGACGGCTGGCTATATAATTGGAGGCACACGCCTGAAAGGGGATTTCGAGGGTTTATGTGCAGGTAGTTTACTATACCTTGGCTCGTTTCGGCTTCCCATCCGGATTGGTTACGGCTTTTCATAATTGATGCATTGATTTATGTTCCGGAAGCCGACGAAAACAATTTTTAGGGGGGGGGGGGAGTGCCGCCATTTTGAAGTCATTTCGCTGCGTCACATAATTACCGTTTAGTTAGTATAGTAGACGTTCATAGTAGACGGATTTTTTGTGTCTGTGATGAGGATGACACGCGTCTGCTACATACGAAGTCTGCTGAAATGAATGAAGTTTTAGGCTGAACCTTCATTTACCATCAAGCACTACCAGTCTGGAGCTAATATTATATTTTTAACCGACTTCAAAAAAGGAGGTTCTGTATTCGACCTGTATGTATATAGAATAGAATAGAATAGAAAAGTTTTTTATTCAAATAAACTTTTACAAGTACTTTTGAATAGTCAAACGAATCTACCACTAGTTCGGAATGCCATTCCAACCGAGAAGAACCAGCAAGAAACTCGGCGGTTGCTCTTTTCCTTTACAATATCAATATAACAATTTTATGTTAAGTACATGATTGAATTGCCGTCTCGCGCATTGCTGGAACGAGTCAAATCCACGCCTTTTTATCATTTATATAAGTAATCTTCAATTTTATTCAGATAAGCTTTCACAAACGCTTACGAATCGACAAATGAATCTACCACAGGTTCGGAATGGTGCTTACAATTCTACACATGTGAAGAAGGGCAGACAAAAGTAGCCCCATTTCTGACGGTGGCACCCGTTCACGAGCATGACGCATGATCCAGCCATTGCTTCGCTCAACCCACAGAATAATGAATAAGAGGGAGAAGTGCCCTTTACATCAAATTGTATGGAAACCTGCTGTCGTTAGTTTGTCCCCACCACTTGCTACAAAATGCTATATTACATACTGATAGGTCAGTGCAAGCAGCACCAGCAAATATAGACTTTATCGTTTAGTACACAGCGTTCAATTTCAATCACCGTACATCACACGTTATCGATGTTGAGCGAAGGCGCCCGTTCCATGAAAAGTCTACGTTTTAGTGAAGGAATATATTTATATAGTACAAGTACCATTGCGTCCTAAGACCGACCGATTCAATGTTTGATTTCTACTAAGCAAGTAATGGTTTTTGTTCATAATGAGATACAGACTTCTCAATTTAACACTTTTTGAGCATAATGTAAATATACAAAGTAATGTTTTCTTGTTTTTTATGGAAAATAACAACAATAACTTGTACTTAAGTGTGAAATGAGATGCCATCTTTCGTGTGATTTACTTTTTTGCTTGATTTTTTTCAAACAACCACTGAACAACACGGCATTTTGTTAAAAATCGAGAGCGGTGAAGCGATCGTTGGACGACATTCGACTAAAGACAAAAACGGTTCTCAGGTGTATTTAACGCCAGAAGAGTTCTCAGGAACCACGCCCCCTTGCCATATCTCTCTTATTCATTTATCTATGGCTCAACCATATTCGAGGGCACGTAACAACCGTATGTACTATGTATGTATGTATGTATGTAATGTATGTATGTATGTATGTATGTATGTATGTATGTATGTATGTATGTATGTATGTATGTATGTATGTATGTATGTATGTATGTATGTATGTATGTATGTATGTATGTATGTATGTATGTATGTATGTATGTATGTATGTATGTATGTATGTATGTATGTATGTATGTATGTATGTATGTATGTATGTATGTATGTATGTATGTATGTATGTATGTATGTATGTATGTATGTATGTATGTATGTATGTATGTATGTATGTATGTATGTATGTATGTATGTATGTATGTATGTATGTATGTATGTATGTATGTATGTATGTATGTATGTATGTATGTATGTATGTATGTATGTATGTATGTATGTATGTATGTATGTATGTATGTATGTATGTATGTATGTATGTATGTATGTATGTATGTATGTATGTATGTATGTATGTATGTATGTATGTATGTATGTATGTATGTATGTATGTATGTATGTATGTATGTATGTATGTATGTATGTATGTATGTATGTATGTATGTATGTATGTATGTATGTATGTATGTATGTATGTATGTATGTATGTATGTATGTATGTATGTATGTATGTATGTATGTATGTATGTATGTATGTATGTATGTATGTATGTATGTATGTATGTATGTATGTATGTATGTATGTATGTATGTATGTATGTATGTATATATGTATGTATGTGGTATGTATATATGTTCTCGATTATTTAAAAATCCAATGAACCGATTATGATGATTTTTTACTATCGTAATCTACATACTTTCAGGAAGGTATAGTATGCCTATAAATTCTCATGTACGAAGTTATAATTAATTCATTAGTTCTAAAATATAGCGTGTATTCAAATTGCTCACATAGCTATACCAGTGCGAGATACAAGAAAAGTTATGCGTGTAATGCAAAGTGCACACCCGTTTAAAATAATTTAACTGCTCGTACATTTCCGTGTAGTTATTATAATAATTATTGTGCAGTTCACGCGCTCAGCTGTACAGTGCAGCTCATAAAGCAGCATAGAGCGGATTATACTAACCCCGCAGATGCAAGCAAATTGTTTTGCAGCAAAACAGGCATTACAAGTAAATGAAATGAATGAAAACCCCCGACATTCGCCATTTTGTGGCGACGGCCATCTTGGATTTGCATAGTGCTATTCTACTAATCAAGCCCTTTCATTTAATACCCATATTAAGGGAGTTACGAAAAAATATATAATCCGCCATTTTGTAGCGGCGGCCATCTTGGATCGATTTTCGTCAAACATGGCTAACACTCTCGACTAATTCACCTTTCAAACAAAAAAAAAACACATTCAAATCGGTTCACCCGTTTGAGCGCTACAGGGGAACAGACAGACACACACATACAGACACGTCAAACTTGTAACACCCCATCGTTTTTGCGTCGGGGGTTAAAAATACGTACTTAAACCACTAGTATCACAATTTACACAGAATTTGAAGGACGCTGCATGCATTTTGAATAGTTCTACTTTTCCGCTGTTGTTCAAAATAATATTATTTTAATGTAGTCTCGAATATTAACAGTGTTGCACTGATATAGATTTTATTAATGTATTATTTAAAAACATAAAATATATTTTATTTCCATTCTTCCATAGTAATATTGCGCGAGTAATGCTAAAGTAACTCTGTCTGTCTGTTGCCTTTTCACAGTCAAACCGCTGAACGGATTTTGATGAAATTTGGCGTAGAGAGAGCTTGCATCCTGGAAACGGAGACAGGCTTTTTATCTTTTTAAAAACCTCAATGCACACGGATGAAGTCACTTGTATCAGCCAATAAAAGAATAATGGTCACAATCCGATTAATAGTTTCTCATAAATGCGTGGACAAACAAACATACATATTATGTACATACAAATGTACAAACACATATATTATGTAGGTACCTATTGTAATTTGTTTGGAAACCCTAATAGATTGTCATATGTGAATATATTGCAGTATCAATGATATCACATAGGTACATATTATGTACCTACATGTTTTTTATTTTATTTATTCAACTACAAGTTAGCCCTTGACTGCAATCTCACCTGATGGTAAGTGATGATGCAGTCTAAGATGGAAGCGGGCTAACTTGGAAGAGGTATGTATACCCCTTGATCGGTTTCTACACGGCATCGTACCGGAACGCTAAACCGCTTGGCGGCACGGCTTTGTCGGTAGGGTGGCCACGGTTGAAGCCTCCCACTAGACCAGACCAGAGACAAATTTAGAAATTGTAAAATCCTAAATTGCCCCTGCCGGGAATCGAACCCGGGACCTCCCACTTATAAGACCACAGCGCTCACCACTGCGTCAGGGATGTCGTCATATTGATAACCTCCCTTTTTTGAAGTCGGTTAAAAATGTAATATCAGTCAACACAGCAACTCGAATGAGTTTAGTTTCTCGACAGGTTTACACGAGTAATCCCCGAGCAGAAACACTTAATCGAGTTTCGTATTTAAGTCCTCTTAGCCACAGGATAACTAACTACTTTAAGTGAAATATCCTTCAAAATTAAGCAGTTTATACATACAAAATACATACTATGGATCTGTTATATACAGGGTGTCCCAGAAATTAAAGCCAAGCCAAAAACGCGTGATAATTCAAGTTATGACAGTTCTCAGAAATATATATAGTATGTATTTATATAGCGTGTCCGGGATTGAGCTAGCGATATTTTAGAGGTGTATTCTACAACTCATTACCACTCTGAAAATACTACCTAGCAGAGCGTGCCCCCCTCCCCCTCTCAGGGACAGCCATTTGAATTTGGTGTGCGTTTTTGTGGGTATGTGCGCATAAAAAATGTAATAACTCGAAAGTCTGTTGCCCCACAGGTCATCAGATGACCTTATTTTATTAGATACTAGCTGACCCCCGCGACTTCGTTTATAGGTTTTATATAGGATCGGATCGGATCCCATAATTCTTTTATGTACCTAAACTAAATGTAACCTAAGTTACTCCATATAACATCATCTATCTGCCATTGAAACTTCCGTTAAAATCAATCCAGCCGTTTCAGAGATTAGCTGGAACAAATAGACAGACCGACAAACATAAATTTAAACGCACACCAGTTTAAAATAAGTCGTACATTCAAAGATCCGGGTCCCAAGTTATTTGAACCCGATACTGAGGGTTGTAATGTCTGTCTTTTCTGAACTGAAAAACCTATGACCTTGAAATATTTACGGGACAATATATAAAGTGCTACCTTTCTAACAAAAAAAGAATGAGTGAAATCGAACAACGCGTTAATGAATTACAGCTAAATACACGTTTTAACTTTCATCCCCTCTCCCAAGGGAACCGTGCTGAATTTCGGGATAAAAAGTATCCTATGTCCTACCTCGGAGTATAAACTCAAATCGTACCAAGTTTCATTTGAATCCATTCAGTAGTTTCGGCGTGATGCGCGGCCAAGATACAGACAGACAGTCAGACAGACAGACAGACAGACAGACAGACAGACAGACAGACAGACAGACAAAAATGAAAAAAATTGCAGTTTTGGTTTCAGAATCGATTATAGAGTGCCCTCCAATAAAAATTTTCAAAATATCTTCAATGTACAGAATTGGATCTGTTACAGTTTTATTATATTACTAGCTTTTGCCCGCGGCTTCGCCCGCGTGAATTTCGGTTTTTCACAAATCCTGAGGGATAAGTAGATTTCTGGTCCACCCGCCCCCCGCCGCGCGGCAGCGTACCGCGGTACCGCGTAGGGCGGGCGCAGGGCGAAGGGGCGCGCGGCGCGGCGCGGGGAGTTCCGCAGCGCGAGCGTCGGCCGTCGCGCGCAGCGAAAATACCTATCAGGGCGTTTTTTAACATAGGAACTTACCGATTTCAACACAACTCATTTTTTGAAAGTCGGTTAAAAAAGTAGCCTATGTTACTCCTTGGTTAATCCTCTACTTGTATGTGAAAGTCCCGTCAAAATCGGTTCAGCCGTTCCGAAGATTAGCCCGTTCAAACAGACAGACAGACAAAAATTTTAAAAACGTGTGATTCGGTTAAAGTATCGTTCAAATAACCATATGAGCTTAATATGTGGTAGTTATTTCGAAATTACAGACAGACACTTCAATTTTATTTATTAGTAAGTGTAGATAGTATAGATATAGATACACAATATTCATCGTTTTTCTTTTTTCAAATTATAAACAAACCTTTTCGCAGTATCAGGGTTTCCGTTGGTGAAAATAGAATGAAAATCCCCTCAGTAGTTTTGAGATAAGCAGGCACAAATAGATTTAGACAGTGAAAATCCTACTGTGTATCTGAAAGTTTAATTATAATCCAAAGGTACATGAGTTCTACCCGTTGTCAACAAGATAAATCATTATGATATAACTTATAGATTAAACAACTAAGATAATTAACTTAAAGTTCGAGGGTTTTAATTAAAGAGCAGGTATCTATTGGGCGTGAGACGTGCTTCAAGTGGCTTGTCTTATCAACTAACTTCTGGTACAGAACTTAATTAAAATTTACGCATAGAATAGAATAGAATAGAATAGAATAGAAAAGTTTTTTATTCAAATAAACTTTTACAAGTGCTTTTGAATCGTCGATTGAGTCTACCACAGGTTCGGAATGCAGTTCCAGCCGAGAAGAACCTGCAAGAAACTCGGTGGTTGCTCTTTTTTTTAAAATAACATTATAACAATTATTCTTATTAATGTACATGATTGAAATGCCGTCTCGCGCATTGCTGGAACGAGTTAAATCCAAGCTTTTTTATCGTTTATATAATCTTCAATTGTATAATAAGCTTTTTTTATGAGCATACTTTTAATAAAGTTCTTAAACTTGTGTAAAGGCAAGTCTAAGACATATTTTTTATTCGGATAAACTTTTACAAGTGCTTTTGAATCGACAAATGAATTTACCACTGGTTCGGAATGGTGCTTACAATTCTACACGTTAAGAAGGGCAGACAAAAGTAGCCCCATTTCCGACGGCGGCACCCGTTCACGAGCATGACGCATGATCCAGCCATTGCTTCGCTCAACCATATTTGAGGGAACGTAACAACCCGCACCACACGACACCACCACAGAAATGTTTAAAGAGAGCGTGACATACTTAGGCTACCCATGATTAAAGCATCGAATTGAACACCAATAATCGAATACTCCTCAAGTTATAATAGCGTATAAAGCGAATAAATTAAATCCATGCTTTTTTATCATTTATATAATCTTCAATTGTATAATATGCTTTTTTCATGAGCACACTTTTAATAGAATTCTTAAACTTGTGTAAAGGCAAATCTAAGATTTGTTGTGGAATTTTGTTATAGAACATTACGCCCATTCCCACAAACGACCTTTGGACCCTTTTGAGGCGTAATCGAGGAATTACGAGTCTATTTCTATTTCTTAATTGCCTATCGTGTAATTCACACTTTTTATTGTAACTGTGAATGTTTTGCTTAACAAAAATTATGTTGTTATAAATATATTGAGAAGCTACTGTAAGAATACCTATTTCTTTAAATTTCTCTCGAAGGGAATCCCGCGGTTTTAAATTATAAATTGCACGAATTGCCCTTTTTTGTAAAACGAAAATTTTTTCAATATCAGCTGCTTTACCCCATAGTAAGATTCCATACGACATAATACTATGGAAATATGCAAAGTAAACAATTTTTGCAGTTTCTACGTCTGTTAACTGTCGAATCTTCCTAACAGCGTAAGCAGCAGAGCTAAGCTTGCCAGCAAGTGTTGCTATATGGGTGCCCCATTGAATCTTTGCATCTAGGGTTATTCCCAAGAACACAGTTGTGTTCTCAGTTTTCAATGGCTGACCACTTATCTTTAAATTGTTGCTAGTAATCCTTGTATTGGGCCAATAAAAACTCGACACACTTGGTTTTTTTAGCATTTAAAAGTAGATTATTTATAGTAAACCAGTGTGAAACTTGAGATAAAGTATTATTTACATCGTCAAAATTGTCTTTAATTCTATCGACTTTAAAAATTAAAGACGTATCATCAGCAAATAGTACAATATCGCAAGCATTTTTGACGAAATGTGGTAAGTCATTAATATAAACCAGAAACATGAATGGACCTAGAATAGAGCCTTGGGGGACACCCATTACTGAGGCTGATCCGGATGACTTAACATCATTGATACATACCCTTTGTATACGATCACCGAGATAAGACGCAATGAGACTGAGTGCAGATTCTTTAATACCATAGTGGCCTAATTTTCGTAAAAGAGACTCAACGCAATCAAATGCTTTTGACAAATCACAGAAGATACCAATGGCATTCTGTGACTTTTCCCAAGCATCGAAAATGTGCCGTAACAGCCTTGCGGCCGCTTCGGTTGTTGAACGACCCTTAGTAAAACCATACTGCTCAGAATGAAGTAATTTATTTAAATTAAAGTGCAGGAGCAGTTGGTTGAGCATTATTTTTTCAAATATCTTGCTGAGAGTTGGTAGAATTGAAATCGGCCTATAGTTATTTGGATCAGTTTTACTTCCCGACTTAAACAGAGGTATCAATTTACTACATTTCATGAGGTCGGGAAATGATCCCGAATCTATGGACTTGTTAAAAATTACAGCAAGATATGGCGCAATAACATCAATAATATTTTGAATTATTTTTACTGATATTCCCCATAAATCTCCTGTTTTTTTGTGTTGCAAAGATTTAAATGTTTTGATAATATCATATGGGGTTACGTATTTAAATCGAAATAATACATTGCACTCAGAAACATTGCCCCTCAGAATATTATAGGCTTCTGTTGGCGAGGAATTCAGGGAATTAGTCGTGGTAACTGGAATATTTTGGAAGAAGTTCTCAAAAGTATTTGCTATCTCTATATCAGAGTCAATAATATGATTATTAATTTTTAACTCCAGTTTATTATTATGTACTTTATGTTTCCCCATTTCATCACTGATGATATCCCAAGTTGCTTTTATTTTATTATCAGAACTAGCTGACCCCCGCGACTTCGTTCGCGTGTTTATAGGTTTTATATAGGGTCGGATCGGATCCCATAATTCTTTTATGTACCTAAACTAAATGTAGCCTAAGTTACTCCTTATAACATCACCTATCTGCCATTGAAAGTTCCGTTAAAATCGATCCAGCCGTTTTGGAGATTAGCTGGAACAAATAGACAGACCAAAAAACATAAATTTAAACGCACACCAGTTTAAAATAAGCCGTACGTTCAAAGATCCGGGTCCCAAGTTATTTGAACCCAATACTGAGGGTTGTAATGTCTGTCATTTCGAAACTAAAAAACCTATGACCTTGAAATATTTTCTGGACAATATGTAAAGTACTACCTTTCTAACAAAAAAAAAATGAGTGAAATCGAACAACGCGTTAATGAATTACAGCTAAATACGCGTTTTAACTTTCATCCCCTCTCCCAAGGGAACCGTGCTGAATTTCGGGATAAAAAGTGTCCTATGTCATACCTCGGAGTATAAACTCAAATCGTATTAAGTTTCATTCAAATCCATTCAGTAGTTTCGGCGTGATGCGCGGCCAAGATACAGACAGACAGACAGACAGACAGACAGACAGACAAAAATGAAAAAATTGCAGTTTTGGCTTCAGTATCGATTATATAGTGCCCTCCAATAAAAATTTTCAAAATATCTTCAATGTACAGAATTGGATCTGTTACAGTCTTATTATATTATAGATTAATGATTTTCTGTTTTATATAAAGAGATTTTGCCTGTTTGCAAACATTTCGAAACAATTTGGAATAATTTCATACGTATTCAATAAACGCGGGGGTATAATTATATTGTTTTTCTGCATACAGGTCAAACAACTTGTTTCGACTTTTATAAATGCCAACAGTTGCCCAGTCACTAAATTTAAGATTTTTAAACAATCGTTTTTCTATGATTTTAAAGATGGAGGTAAATTGAGTGTTTATTACATCAAAAAACGTGCTATAAAGTTCTTCCGGATCATCCTGCGTAAGGTCAAGTGTCGGTAATATAGTTGAGATAGTATGTTTGAATTGCCTTACTTTTTTAGTGGTAACTGGCCTATATTTTATTACTTTTGCTTTATTCTGTTCGCTACTAGGAACAGATATCATTTGTCCGCAGTGATCAGATCTTAGATTACTGATAATTGATTTTTCGATGATTTTACAATTACAGAAAATGTTGTCAATACAAGTAGCTGTGTTCGCAGTTATTCTTGTAGGTTCAACAAAAATATTCTCTAAATTAAAGCTTCTAAAAAAATTTAGCAGTCTACCCGTAAAAGGAGTGTGGGGCAAAATATCAATATTAAAATCTCCACAAATTATTATTTTTTTTGATGACCTACATATCCTCCTTAGAACCTCCTCCATGATATCCTCAAAGAGCACAAAGTCACCTGTGGGAGGACGGTACACGCAAACTATAATATATCGTTCCAGCTCAACACAAGACAGCTCAGTAATGCGTTCAAGAGAAAGGCTAACAATGTCTTTTCGTTCTTTGTAATTGAAATTGTTTCGCATCATTATTAAAGATCCCCCGCGTATAGCCGTTTTTCTTGAGAACGCACTTGACAGAGAGTAATTTTGTAGATGTACAATCTATATTAATAATTTCGTGCAGGGGTACGGTAGACTCGATCGAAACCTATAAGAATAACAGGGCATGAAAAAATATTGATTTCGAGTCGACAACATATATCCGCAAAATTCGGATTATGGAGAATTTCGTTAAATTCTAACGGCACTGATAAACAACAAATCACGTTTGTCATCCAAACAAACCGCAGTCGCCATGGATACGACGCGCCAATTTGACACATCTGACATCGCGTGCGTCGCGCCAAAGAAGTATCCATCACAAAGAACTGTGACTCATGTGACCATAGAGATAGTATAAAATCACTACGTTTATACATGTGATTGTGTAAAATAAATATAAAAACTGCAAAAATTTTTACACAAATAATTTTTATTTTAAATTAACATTCAAAATAAACTAACATAAACTAACAAAACATAAGTTTTAAAGTTTATTCTATGTAAACCTCTTTGTTTTAAATCACTCAGCCTTTTTCACTACTTTGGCAGGTAGATAAGTACTCACTAATTTTAAAAATTAAAAATAAAATTGATGTTCTTTAATCAAATCGGCTAAATCAAAAATAATCATTGAAAATAATATTAGGAAGTATGTAAATTGTAATTTTACAATTTTAAGTGAAATTTGTTCTGTTTTCTTCTTAAACTTTAAGATTAAGATCAAGATGTAAGATTTTTTGATTAGACTAAACTAATTATTATAATTTTGGTCGTGTCTCTGTCTTTGTTTGGTCTTTTGTTTGATGATACCTATATCATTTTGTTAACAGCCGAATCTCCTTGCATTTGGTAAATATTGTCACAATTGTGGAAAGTGGATGCAGCCAAGGCTCGGGCACTTTCAAACATTTTTCCAAAAAATCAAACTGCTCCTGTTGCATGTGTTAAATCACTAAGCTGCCTCTACAATACAACCTGACAAATCTCAAGATTTATTTGATGACTTTCGGGTAAGTTAATGGTGCAAGTCACCAAGTACAATAAAATGAAAAATAATACTTATTACCAGATAGAGGTATACATACACAATACTTATTATTATTTGTATATTTGTGTAATATATTTTCTCCTTTAAGGTCGATAACGAAGAGTTGACGCTAATGGAAGAGTCAAGAAGAAAAAACAAAAATCAATGCTGTCAGTCAGCAATGATTCTATTTCTTTCGAAGAAGTGGAGAAAGAAAACACATCAAATGGCTGGCAGACCCCAACGTAAATATTCAAGCAGGTTTAGTACAGAACATCAGCCCCCCAGGACTAATTATGTATATTTAGCACTTTCAAATAACACCATTCAAGTATCAGTACATTCAGTTGGTTCTATGATTTATGAATGTATTCAATGTCAAGCACTTCATTTTTTAGGTGAAAAAATTAAAATTATTTTACAAATCGTTGTCATAATGGGAAGGTGTACATGGACTCAGATAGAGCATTAAAGCCATTTCCAGATATATGATATGATTAGATTTATACAATGGCAATACGTCTGATGCTAATCATTTTGAGGCTAATATACGACAATATAATTCAGTATTTGCAATGGCATCCATAAATTCAAACTTGAGTACACTCCCTCCAGGATTTTTCACTTATAGGGTACAAGGGCAAGTTTATATAAAAACTGGATCTTTGTTTCCGTTGCAAGGTCATAAACCACAATACAACCAACTGTACATAATTGAAGATGAAGCAGCATTAAATGAACGATTATCTGATTCTAGAAATAACATTATATAGAAGCAATATAATGAAGTCCTTACAAACAATACTCAATGAATCCAATCCTTTTGTCAAAATATACAAAAGGGTGGCTGCAATTTTAGCTCAGTCTTATCTTAATCTTAGCTTAAAATCAGTCGCTGTGGTTGAGGACGATCATAATGATGTTTTAAACTATCCTGTAGAGTTCCTAAATAATTGTATAACGAAATAATTGTATATCTTTGCCAAATTCTCGGGTGAGTACTCTTTGTAAAATTACAATTTACATACTTCCTAGTATTATTTTCTAAGATTATTTTTGATTTAGCCGATTTGTTTTACAGAGAATAAACCTTAATACTTATGTTTTGTTAATTTATGTTAGTTTACTTTGAATGATAATTTAAAATAAAAATTATTTGTGTAAAAACTTTTGCAGTTTTTATTTACCTACTAAGTATATAAATTATTAAACACAATGAACGAAGCTATACGAATCTATGCTTTGCTTTCCTTTAATATTCCTTGAGAACCGATGACTACAGAAATATCTACCTACATTTTTTACCTAGATGTGTATTATGAGTCCCCCGAGCGAAGCCGGGTTTTCTTCTAGTTAATTGATAAAATTATTGAGCCAATGCTCAGTGAGGCATAAGATGTCAATATCGAATTCTTTAATGAATAGTTCAACCTCATGTTCTTTGCCAGATAAGCCCTGTATATTTTGATGCACAAGATGAATTTTACATTGCTTATCTGTTGTCTTAGCTATAATAGTCAGGCAGCCCTGGAACAAATTTTTTAGTGATTAATAACAGGTAGCTACAGGTAACCTACCGGGTCTCAGTAGGTGACGCTGATGTTGGTATGTCACAACCGGGCAGAACGAAGTCTGCCGGATCCACTAGTTTATAATAATTAATATTTGGATTTATAATATCACATGGTGTTCGTATATACAATGAACACCATAAATAATTTCATGTTGTTTACAATTTAATATAAAATAAATCACTCTCTACCAATCCGTGGAATCCTACCCACAAACCACATCTAATCCCAACTTCCCCCTTTCAACTATATAAAACACGATTTTCTGGTTACTCACACTAAATTTTCCAAGACCATAAACGGCGGGAGCTGACCGCTAACGAATCTACTAGGCCTATTAACTAGCCCTGAAAACTATTAGGCCTGTTCTCACACACTTGAGATCGTCCGTCCATCTAGTGGAGGGGGTCTTCCTAAGCTTTGCTTACCGGTGCGAGGTCGCCACTCAAGCACCTTGGGACCCTAACTGGGTCCCAAGGTCTATTCACACTGATATGTGTGAATAGGCCTTTAGGGAACTAATCGGCACTAATCAGAGTGCTTAGTCTAAGATCGGAGCACTCGAAAACGAACTCGAAAACTATTGATCGATTTCAGAGTAAAATAGACCTAAAATGGCTTGTATTAAGGTTTGAGTTCGCCAATACATTCAGCATTCGAACACAACGAGCGCCCCAAGCAGAAATGTTGTAAAATACATATTCGAACTATGGAATTACGACTTTAAAATACGAGTATTTGAGTTCATTTTGCTCTGAATTCACTTGTGATTCGATCAATAGTTTTCGAGTTCGTTTTCGAGTGCTCCGATCTTAGACTAAGCACACAGTTCGTGCACTAGTCGGCCACGATCGTAGCTAGTCGTAGACGTCGTAGACGACGGTCGTAGACGTCCAGTATACTTAGTACGACTTTACTCATATCGAAAACGTTGACATCGAGTATCGAAACATTATTATGAGGCCAAGGTAGGAGGCAGGAGCTATTAAGGAACTTTCCCTCTCGTCAACAAAAAAATAATTCTTTTAGGTGAGCACATTTCTTTCATTACTTTCCATCACACATGATAGTCTTCAAGCGCAAGCCTTACGTAAAAAATATACTTATATATTTTTGTCGAATCGACAAAATAAAATATCCTCTTCCGCTAAATTATTTCCTATTCTTGATTGATAAAAGAAAAATTGCTTTGACGTTCAGTAGTTGGTGATCAGTGAAAGGAGGAAAATGTAAAGAAAATACGCTACAAAAAATGTAGTGCTCTTTATTTATAGCTTTCACTAGCTTTTTTTCTCTCGATATAATGAAACATTGACTTTGATTGGTTGATATAATTCAAAATAAGAATTTACTATAAATCCTCTCATTTCCATCGATGTCTCTTAAGATAGATAATAGGAAATTATTTCGAAACAGACAGACACTTCTATTTGTATGGACGTACATACCACTGTGTTCAGAAAATAACGGGAATTTTAGTTTTTTGAAAAAAAAATATTTATTTATTCGTCCATATTAAAATAGTCCCCATTAGATATTATGCACTTGTGCCAGCGCTGCTTCCGATCCTCGAAAAGTGTTTCAAAGATCAAGTTTGAGAAGTGTCTCAAACTTGATCTTTGGGACAGCCTTTAGTTCTTTCAGCGACGCGCTTTTAATGTCCTCTATGTCTGTAAAACGACGATCCTTTAAGGTTTTCTTTATTTTCGAAAATAGGAAAAGGTCACGCGGAGCCATGTCTGGCGAATATGGAGGCTGGGGCTTCGTAGAGTATTGGTTTTGGTCAAAAATTTGCGAACAAGCAATGAACTGTGTGCAGGTGCATTATCGTGGTGCAAAAGCCATGAAATGTCTTTCCTCAAATCCGGGTGTTTTTTTTTCGATTGCTTCACGCAAACGGCGTTGAGCTTGTAGGCAGTACTTCTTATTGACCGTTGGACCTCAAGGCAAGAATTCATGACCATCACTTTAACTTTTTTCACGTTTTCATCAGGTTTTCATCGGTTGTTGATGTGCTGGGGCGTCCAAGGCGTTCATCGTCTTCAACATCTTCACGTAAACTCGTAAAGTCGTGATTTATTCACAGTAGACTCATCATAGGCCTTTGTTAAAGTTTCACACATTTTGTTACACTTCAATTAATTTTTTATACAAAATTTGATACAAATAATTCTTTGATCTATTTCTTTTAACAAACGAAAATCGCCGAGCTCATAAAACACGTCTAACCTTAGCGGCTGCCAAAGACAAAGTAAATAACGTATACGACTGAAAATATTATCATACTTCAGGGGCATGTATACCAACATAATAAAAAAAAATTTGACAATCGGATTTTCCAAACCTGTGAAGGATTCCCGTTATTTTCTGAACACCCCTCGTATATGTACGTTATAGCGTACAGTAGACTAACGGCCTGTTTCACCACCTTCTGATAAGTGTCGGATAGCCTGAAAAATAATTTAATTCAATTTCTAATTTAATATTTTGTTTTGGGTCAACGCTCTACATCAAATACCAAAATTTCAGATTTGTAACTCTTTTCGTCTACGAGCTAGAGACCTGTGACACACGGACAGACGAACAGACAGACAGACAGACAAACAGCAGAGTGATATTAATAGGGCTCCATTTTTAGCGTTTGGATACGGAACCCTAAAAACCATCCGATTCCACGCGGAACATGTCCCGGGAATAAATTTGCCTATTCAGTCGTTTCGATGAATCGCCAGTAATTAAAACTTTCAGCAATGAGGAAACGTCCCCAACACACCGAGACCGAAAATCCCCAAGTTGTTAAATCTTTTCCTTATCAACCGTCCTCATCGTCAAGTTGATGGATGATAATTATTGAACGTATTTATTTATTAAAATTAAATTATAGGAACTTTTCGTATCAAGTACAGTCTAATATTAAGGCTCCGCAATTTGTAATTTGCACATTCTAAAATAGCTATTTTTTCAAACCGATTTTTTTTTAATTGATCAAATAAAGTATATTAGCTGTTATATTATATTCAAGTAAACTATGTTGTCTGATTTTTAATTCGGTATAATAAATTATTCTATATATTATATTATATTATTCGGTATTTTAATAAATAAAATTTGTATGAAAAACACCTGAAGTTCGACTGAAGTATCTGTCAGATGCGGCAATTGATTTTTATTTATGTAAGGTTTGAGTTTATTGTCTTTTTTGTGGGAACTGTTTTATGTATGGTAACATCAAGAAACGACAGAATTCCAGGGACTCAAAACATCAGACTATACCTACAGCATACCCTCAATAATTAACAAAGGTTCAAAATCTAATCCAAACTGTGGGTTAACTGACCCATATAACTTATTCTTTGGTCGAGAATAAAGACGTCAAAATACTTTCGACCATTTAGTTTAACGAGGCCGAAACGTCCGCATGACTGTTGGTTCACGAATAAAGGGAAAAGGAGGAAAAGGACGTTTCACGGGTCCCGCCCAACGGCTGTGTACGGGATGACGGAAACTGTGTTACGTGCGCTTAATCTATGCAAAAGAGAATTGGGGCTTTTCTTCGTAAAACAAAAAATAGGTAGGTAACTATGAGGCAACCCTAAAAGCCCCCGCACACTGGGCCACAAGTGATCGCGATCGTACACGTCGAAGAGATTTTTCATACATTTTTTGTGCCTCGTGGTCACGGCCACAAGAAAATATTGTATGAAAAATCTCACTGGGCCACTAGTGGCGGCCACTAGTCGCCACTAGTGACCCAGTGCGAGACTAGAGATGGCAGACCCGGCAGATTGGCCTGATGGGATCAATGTCATGGAAAGGCTAACAGGATCATTTGAGTACACTGAGGGCCTATTTCGCCACCTTCTATAACGTAAGTTTTGTCACTTTCTTACTTTATGTCAAGTGACAAAGACAAAAGTTGTGAGTAAGCTATCTGACACTCATCAGAAGGCGGTGAGACCGGTCCTAAGTGAGCTAAGTCCAATTTTGAGAAAGAGATCCACCTCCTACTCCTAAAATGGCTTATATGCAACTCAAAAAGCAGAATTAAAACGTTGTAGTACTTACCTACTAAAATCATTATGAAAACCTTACAAAAGAGTTCTAGTAAAGTATGTCTAAAGTAGAGTAGAGTAGGTACTAAGTAAATTTTTAATGTAATAAAATACCTTCATTATCACGCTCTGCGTTAAATACTTCCCTGGGAAAACAACTGCGGCGGCATTCATTAGAGCTCAGGCAATGCTCTGCGGCAAAGTTTGCGTCGGCCCTGTTTACTGTGCCTAGGTACTTGTATTACCGAATGAACAAGTATTTATTTTAAGAGGTCATGTAACTTTGATAACGATCTCCGATATTTATCCACCATCACCACCAACGTGGTTAAAAAGCTGTGATAGCCTAGTGGTTAGGACAACCGACTTCTAATCGGAGGTCGTGGGTTCGATCCCGGGGCACGCACCTCTAACTTTTCGGAGTTATGTGCGTTTTAAGTATTTAAATATCACTTGCTTTAACGGTGAAGGAAAACATCGTGAGGAAACCTGCATGCCTGAGAGTTCTCCATAACGTTCTCAAAGGTATGTGAAGTCTGCCAATCCGCTTGGCCAGCGTGGTAGGCTATGGCCAAAACCCTTCTCACTCTGAGAGGAGACCCGTGCTCTGTAGTGAGCCGGTAATGGGTTGATCATGATGATGATGATGATCACCACTAACACAATTGGTAGATTTGATACGCCTTTGAGAACACTATGGAGAACTCTCAGGCATGCAGGTTTCCTCACGATGTTTTCCTTCACCGTTGCAACAAGTGATATAATATTTAATTGTTTAAAACGCACATAACTCGGAAAAGTTAGAAGTGCGTACTGGGATCGACCTCGGGCCCCAGAAATGAAAATCAAAGTCTTAACCACTAGACTATCAAGATTTTAGTGTAGAACGTAATATAATAAAATCTAAGGTTTAGATCATATTAAGATCATCATTCCATTCACTTGTCTCACATCGACGCATTTTGTTAGTTAAGTTAGATTAAGTTAGATTAGAGTAACTTTAGGTTGTCATAATGTAAGACTCTGTGCCATATCGACACAGATGTTCTGCTCCATAGCTATAAGAATTTAGTAGTATCTAAAGTTGGTTTACGCAAAAGTTTAGTTTTTTGTCTCTCCAACCCACTAAGCAGCTGCTAACGTAGCTTAGGTAGCACGTTCCTTAGTTTTTCCACCACCATTATAGAAAAAACTAAATTCCATAATGTTTACATAATGCACACAAGATTTATACGCGTTCCATTGTTAGGGTCAAGCCGAACTTTTTACTCTAGTATATTTGCTGCGTTCCTGTATAATAAAAAAAAGAACGAATCGAAAAATATCCTCCAGAATATAATATTCGGATGTTTGAAGATCGTGCGAGGCGAATACGAAGGACGAAATGCCTGGGCACAGGGTAATCTGTGAACAGAGAATAGCATTATCTGCATCTATAAAACAGTACCGTGACTCACTAACAGACAAACTAACAGAGAACGTACAGCCTAAACTGAGGATTTAGAGATTTTAAAGGAGGAAACATTTCTTTACTAGGTACCCTAAAGGTGCACAAAAATATATATCTTCAAAAATATATCTACAAAAACAGCTGGATGCGCTTGACCTACAATCACGCTATAGAAAAGGCCTAGTACACATAGACTCAACGCTCTTGCGAATGCACTCATCGATTGTGTAGGTACTAATAGAACCGACTGACGTGTGTCCTCTCCTTTCCAACTTTTATCGGTTTTCATAATATTATACTTAAACATCAAAAGAACTTGGCGGCATTTGCTTTGGATGGCATTCCCTAAACGCATTATGGCTATTATAGTGGAGTCAGTAGAGATTATACTTCACCATGAATATTTTAATTTAAACCACTAACTTAAAGGAACTTACTTGCTTTGGAAGCGTCGCCTCTACTCTGCGGGAAATCTAGTAGTTACTCTTGAAATGCTTTTTTGAATGCTTTTTGTATGTCCTTAAATGAAAATTGTATATACTTACGCATAATATTTGTATAATGTGTCCTCTCAGTGTTTCATTACTCTGCGGTAACGACTTATGACTTTACGAGCAATTCAGTATTCGGATCAAGTTCAGGGAACTTTTCTATCTAACTCGGAATAATTTCACTTGTGAATAATTCCAGCTCTGAAACCGAACATTCTCCTCCCTAATTGAGAGCAAATACACATTTGGTTTGTTTATGTTACGTGGAAATTAACAAAGTTTATTTCAAGAATATCAGCTATCTATCAGTTCTATGATAATTTCAGCGATGCTCTTTGTACCAGTGTTTGTTTTTGACGTGATAACGTGTTATAAATCGATGAACACCCACTGCACGCACGAAAAAGCATGACTCATTGTCAAGTTCCGCCTGAGCCGAGCGTGCAAGCGAGAGCGCGAAACAAGCGATAGAGAGGCAAGATCGGCCTATATACCTATGCGTTCTATAATATTTTCTTATGACGTTATCACGTAAAATTATCGTCCTTAGGGACCGTTCAGATAGACCGGCGCGGAGAGCGTCGGAGAGCATTTTTTTTTTCACACAGACCGGCCGTTCAAATTTGCTCTGCTCTCCGCGCCGCCGGTCTGTGTGAACGGACACGTGGATGCGTTCGGAGCCGAGCGTACGCTCTTGGGCCGGACGGCAGAGCAATTCGGCCTACGGTCGGCTGCGCGAGCATGAAAGAGCACGCGAACGGAGCCGGTCGGATGCTCGAGCGCGTAAGAGCACGAGCATGGAGCAGCCGACCGGCTGCTCTTAATATTTCACACCGAGCGTATTGGGAGCATCCTCGAGCATCCTCTTATCATAAAAGAGATAAAATGTAAAAATAAAGCTTATTTCAATGTCTTAAGATTCTATTTTAAATGCGATTAAAATTTGCTCTGCTCTCCGCGCCGGTCTATCTGAAAGGTCCCTTAAACCGACTTTATGCTTACCAAAGCATTTTTTTTTATTGAGAACTACTAACGGGTGGTAAATGGTAAGTGACGATGCCTAAAGGTGGCACTGGGCTGACTCGGTGGGGTTATGGCAGTTTTCATTAAATCTAATCGGTTACTAGGAAGCATTGCACCAGAACGCTGATCGGCTATAGCGATCCCATCCATATTTTCGCACAGATCCCATAGATCCCATTACATATTTAAGGAAGGTCTATTCATGTCTACTCATTATTTTACACTCATTGACGTGCTACAATAATAAACATATTATTACATACCTACAAAATATTCTTTAACTCAACTATCGTCAAACAAACGAGTAGTAACAAGTAACAATAAGCCCTAACGCCCACCGCTGGCGCGGCAGCGAGGTGCAGCGTCTTTTTGAATACGACTCTAAACAGTTTTAATCACTTTGACATACGGTTCAAATTGGTTTAAAATGGAAACAAAACATGGCGCTTAGGCGTACCTTTGTGTCACCGATGCTATACCATATTAAGGTTTAAAATAAATTGTAAAATAAAGCTTTACCATAGTAACGCTTTATTTTACAATTATAATTCTCATATAAATTATATTAACACTATTTGCTAAAACAAAGGCAATATTCATTTAACATTAAAGTAATATCATTATTATACAGTAATTAGTTTATAATTTTATTATTGAATGAACAATGATTAAATTCTAATTGAAATAATATTTTGATATCATGGAGAACTAAATCCAGTACAGATTTTACTAACATAGGTATTAATAATTGGTATTAATATGATAAAGGTGATGTAGTAATTTTTAACAAATGTGAAATTTCTAGTCACTTACCACTAGTCCACTCACCTCTTTCAATACATACAAGGCTGGAAAGCCTTTTAGAGATTAGTCGGTAATCTTTAAAGTATCTACTTTCTAACAAAAAAGAATGAATGAAATCGGACTACGCGTTATTGAATTACAGCTAAATACACGTTTTGACTTTCATCCCCTCTCCCTAGAGAACCGTGCTGAATTTCGGGATAAAAAGTATCTTATATGTTACGCCGTAGTATGAACTTAAATCGTACCAAGTTTCGTTTCAATCCATTCAGTAGTTTTTGCGTGATGCGCGCACAAACATACATACAAACAGACAAACAGATAAACAGACAAACAAATAAACAGACAAAAATTTCAAAAATAGCTTTTTTACGTTCTATTACTTATCCCTAACATCCCGCAGTTATTATTTTGCAAAAATCTTCAATGTACAGATACGGCAAGTCTACGATTTTATTATATGTACTTATAGATAGAAGATATAGAATAGATAGAAGATATAGATAGATTGGTACACTACGATTTCTCTGGGATTACTGGATAATACTACAAGTATAAAACAAACGTTTATTGATATTGGATTGTGTTTAGGTAGTAGGTATTGTACACGACGATTAGTTTAAACTCGTAAAATAATTAGGTATACAGTGTGTCCGGGATCGAATTAGCGATATTTTAGGGACATATTCTACAACTCATTACCTCTCTGAAAATACCACTTATTAGGGCCTGCCCCCCTCCCCCTCCCAGGGACAGCCATTTCAATTTGGTGTGCGTTTTTGTGGGTATGTGCGCACAAAAAATGTAATAACTCGAAAGTCTGCTGATGCACAGGTCTTCAAATGACCTTATTCGATTGGATACAATATTCTCCATCATTAAATACTAAACAATAGAATAAAATGTTAAAATAACTCGATCAAAAATGCTTCGGAAAAAAAATATTTTTTCAAAAATATTGAAAACTACAAGTTTTTGCTGCATTTTGCAAAAACGAGGTCATTAAGACCACATTATTAAGTATTAATTCGACAGTTTTTGAGATAAGCAACAAAACGACATAAAAAGTTTGACTGTAAGTTACTTACTTCTGGAGATATTGGTAATTGTAAGTACTTCGTCCCCAAGCATGAATTACGAGTATTGAACCCAAATTTAAGATTCATCATTTTTTTACTGCAAATAAGGTAAAAAAATCTTAACTTTATAATTTAATTTTTGTTAGTTATAAACTCAATAACTCAATAACTCTAAAGATATCCTAAAAACTAGGTTATTTCCGCCACAAACCGAAATTACCATCTCTGTTCTGTTAGCTGGTTGCTTCATGTTGGGAGGATCGTTGGATCATGTCCAAATACAACTTATTTTATCTGCAACGGACAAGATCGTCTCCAATAATTCTTTTCTGGTATTTGGTACCATATAAAAGACCTTCTGCTTCATAGGTCCTCATAAAAAGAAGTCCAAAGGTGTAAAGTCTGGAGAATGAGGTGGCCATTCCATTGAATTGCTGCCACGTCCGATCCAAGGCGAATAGTTGACATCTAAACGTTCTCTTATGGCTATAATAATACCGAGTAGGCATGTCTTTAAACTTAGCAAACATCACAAACCTGAATCACAAACAAAAATGAGTAATAACTTAAGTAGCGATCATAACGCCTCCTCGCCAGGAACAACAAAATAAAATTTCAGATATTTCAATTTTTTATACGAATTTTTAATCAGTTGAAGTAGGGGTCCGATCCTTAGTTTTAACCTCATTCGCTGACTAATCAAAAACAATATTATTATTACCTGATCGCCCGAGGTATGCGATTGAAACCCACATTCGAATAACTTAAGAACTTACGCCCTCGCGGTTAAGTTATGTTTAAACAATAATATCTCCAAAAGTAAATAACTTACAGTAAAAATTTTTATGTCGTTTTGTTGCTAATCTCAAAAACTGTCGATTTAATACTTAACAATGTAATCTTAACGACCTCGTTTTTGCAAAATGCAGCAAAAACTTGTAGTTTTCAATATTTTTGAAAAAATAATTTTTTTCCGAAGCATTTTTGGTTGAGTTATTTTAACATTTTATTCTATTGTTTGGTATTTAGTGATGGAGAATATTGTATCCAATCGAATAAGGTCATTTGAAGACCTGTGCATCAGCAGACTTTCGAGTTATTACATTTTTTGTGCGCACATACCCACAAAAACGCACACCAAATTGAAATGGCTGTCCCTGGGAGGGGGAGAGGGGCAGGCCCTAATAAGTGGTATTTTCAGAGAGGTAATGAGTTGTAGAATATGTCCCTAAAATATCGCTAATTCGATCCCGGACACACTGTATACATAAGTAAGCTTAGGTTAAGATATTTTGTACATATACATGTAACTATTAGCATTCTAATAGGAGAATAAAAAGTCAAGTCCCTGATTCCTATTAGAAATAAGGCTAAAAATTGTAAGTAATGAGTATGACATACGAAAATAGTTTAAACAATATAATTAATTGTCACTATAATAAGTGCGAAAGAGACGATTGTGTAATACGAATAAACACGCCTCCGCCCACTCGCTGAATCACCCGTACTAAATTTATGTATAAATACAAGGCCCAAGGGCGACGCATTCATTCTCGTAGCGGCAGTGAAACAGCGAGGACCACCTCTCCTCGGCAGACTACATCCAGCGGAAACGGGCTACACAGCGACAGGGCGGCGGGAACTCTACGGCACCGTGGTCTTTTATTTTCACCTCTCCACCGACTACCTGGTCGATAGGATCCGCGCAAGTCCAGGCTTTGTCCTGAACATTGGTCCTAATTCGAGCCGGATCAAACGTCGATCAGAGGTGTGGGCATGGTGAAAACTAGATCCCGATCTGTGGTGCCGGAAGAGTCTCCTATTGCGTCGGGCGATCACATAGCCCCTGGCATCATGCCGCGCACCGCCAACGATCACACGTCGCTGCCGCTGGATGGTCGCTTCGCGTCGGACAGTCTAGCAACTGCCCCGGGCCCCGCGCCGCGCGTCGCCGACATCACGCCGCGAGAATCACCGGAGTCTCCGAGTCCGTCTCCGTCTCCAGTACCCTCGTCGGGTCCAACGTCGGGCAGCCATGAAGAGGCATCGCAGACATCAACATGCCGCGACTCGTCGCCTCTGCCCGCCGCCGCGAAACCCCGCGCGCCGCACACCGAGTGCGCCCCCGCGCCCGCGCACCCCAGTGCCGCCCGCGCGCCGCACACCGCGATCTCCCGCGCGCCGCACCTCACGTGCGGAAACGCGCCCGCGTACGTCAGTGCCGCTCACGCGCCGTTCCCGGTTGGCGCCTATCCACCATATCCGAGTGCAAGTGAAGTCGCTTCTGCCACCACAGTGTCACCGCGCGTCGCGCCTGCAAATGCACACGTCGATACACCGTCGTGGGCGCCGAATGCGACCGTGCCAGTCAGCACGCACATTCACGTACCGCCAGGGTCGGCGCCTTCCACCACGTCCGTCAACGCGCCGTCGTACACCGAGCCACGTCCGAAGCCCAACGCACACGAACTGCGCGCCTCCAAGATACGACTGCTCGAGCTCCAGCAAGAGTTAACTCGGCGGGACATCGAGCTACAGAAGCTGCGCATCGAGGAGGCAGAGAGCAACGCGCTCGACGTGCAGCTTACCAAACTCGACCAACGGGTCGACAACTGGCTTCAAAGACGTGAGGTTCAAAGTGACGACGCGCAATTGGCGATGAACGCGCCACCTCACGTGAGTAAATTTACATATTTTGGTGATAAGTGTCAACAGGGTGCGAGCGTGCCGCGAGCGCCACCCGCTCTGTGTCTTCATAGTGCTATGTCCGGTGACTATGCCTGCCTCGAGCGGACCTCGGGGGTTAGAGACACAGAGCGCGGACATCCCGCTTCGATGCCGGAGTCCGCCACAGTGTTTAACGATAAGTCACGGCAACCCGCCGTGAGTAAATTTACATATTTTAATGATAAGTGTCAACAGGGTGCGAGCGTTCCACGAGCTCCACCCGCTCTGTGTCTTGATAGTGCTACGTCCGGTGACTATGCCTGCCTCGAGCGGACCTCGGGGGTTAGAGACACAGAGCGCGGACATCCCGCTTCGATGCCAGAGTCCGCCACAGTGTTTAATGATATGTCACAGCAAGTCGTCTCGGGGCCCAGGTTCATCGGGTATCCCGCGGCTTGGCCAACGTCCGACGACCCTCTAGTCAAAGAGGCTACGTCTATAGCCCAGCCTACCCTATCGGAGGCAGACCCAGGGCTCGCGCCGCGGCCGCCGGCGAGCGCCGCCGCCGCGCCACCTTATGTAAATAATAATAATAATAATAATGATTTGTTAGGTATGTTCGAACGTCAACAACAGTTGTTTTTGCAAGGTCTAACGCAGCTTTCCCAGGCAGTCGCGACGCCCGGCCAGCGCAACACGGCGAGGTCGCTGGTCGAGTTACCGACCTACGCAGGTGCTTATGACGAATGGTACGCTTGGCGAGACACGTTCAACGCTACTTCACGGCACTTCGAGGACGCCGAGAACAAGGCTCGGCTCCGACGAAGCCTGCGTGGCCCGGCGAGGGACCTGGTCGACGGTCTCCTCAAAACCACGGCGTCGTCGGCCGAGATCGTCGCGGCCCTGGAGAGCGTATACGGCCGACCCGACTGCATTGTCTACGCGGAGCTAGAGAAGTTAAAGGCGCTGCCGCGCCTCACGGATTCAGGCAAGGAACTTCCGGTTTTCGCATGCAAAGTAGACTCTGTAGTGTCAACGATCGTAGCTCTTAAGCAAGAAGCTTATCTCGTCAGTCCACAAACATTACATACTATAGAGGAAAAAATGTCAGCTCTTTACAGAACGAGGTGGTTCGACTTCGAAGCGAGGCAGCCCGACACCGAGCCCGGCCTGCTGAAATTACGCCGCTTCCTGACCACCGAGATGAAGCTGCAAGTACGACACATCCGGCCCGAGACTGCAGCGGCTCCGAGGCCGCATGAGCAGCCGCGCCGAGTGCAGCGAACCCACGCGGCGAGCGACGCACGCTCACCGACCAAAGACGATGACAAAAGGTACGATGATACATATTCTCCGAAGCGGGCCGACAAGAGGTGCGCGTACTGCGCGCGCGGTGGCCACGTCGTCCAGGAGTGTCGTACCTTCAGAGGCCTGTCCCTGGACAAGCGCTGGGAAGCCTGCCGACAGAAGAAGCTGTGCTTCCGTTGCCTGGGCTCCAGGTCCTACCGTCACCGCTGCGTGGGAAAGAAGTGCGGGCTAGACGACTGCTCGTACTTCCACCATCGACTACTTCATCAATCGCCGAACGGCGAGAAAACAGCAGCATGCGAGGGCGACGAGAGAGCCATGCGGGCCGTCTGCTCCTCGACGGGAATACCGGCGCTGCTTAACATTATACCGGTAACTATTTCCGGTCCCAGAGGGAAAGCCGAAGTCTTCGCGCTACTCGACAGCGGGTCCACGATCACGCTGGTCAAGGAGGACATAGCACGAGACATCGGAGCGCAAGGGCCTTCGCACGAGTTGAACATCGAAGGTATTGCAGGCTCTAAGTTCAAAAACGCGTCACAACTAGTGACATTCGCTATTAAAGGGAAACATTGTCCAGAAGAGCACTTCATCGACGCGCGCACCATACCGGACTTAGGCATCTCCGGCCAGGCGATCCCGCGCGCTGTTATTCGGAAGTGTGCCCACCTCAAGGACATAGCCGATCAGCTGCAGTACGACTATGCGGTACCATCCGTACTGATCGGCCAGGACAACTGGGAACTGCTGCTAACGAGCGACTGCCGCACGGGTACACACGAGGAGCCGGTCGCTTCGCTCACCGGGCTGGGCTGGGTGATCCACGGCCTGTACAACGACGAGAACGCGGCGTCTGCAGGCAAGGAGCAGGTGGGCGTACACCGAGTCACGAAGGTACGCTCGGTGGACGACGACAACTTGGACCAGCTCCTCAAGGAACACTTCTCCCTGGAATCGCTCGGAGTCGAGCCACGCCGCCCTCAGTCAGACCCGGAACTGCGCGCACTGAACATCCTCGACGCTACTACTCGCCGGCGGGAGGACGGGAGCTTCGAAGTCGGCTTATTATGGAAAAATGAAGCAGCCGTCATACCCGACAACTACGAAGCCGCCCTGCGCCGCCTCGAGGGAGTCGAGAAGAAACTGGACAAGGATCCCAGCTTGAAAGCGCGATACGAAGAACAGATGAAGCGCATGGTGGAGAACGGCTACGCAGAGATCGCCGTCAACAAACCCGCCCCGGGAAGAACGTGGTACCTGCCGCATTTCGCAGTAACAAACCCAGCGAAACCAGGCAAGACTCGTATAGTACATGACGCGGCGGCCACGACTAAGGGGGTGAGTTTGAACAGCCTATTGTTAACAGGACCAGATCTGCTGCAGTCTCTACTGGGCGTACTCATGCGCTTCCGTCAAAAAAGGATAGCCGTAACGGCTGACATCAAAGACATGTTTTTACGTATCGGAATACGCGAGGAAGATCGCGACGCATTACGTTTCCTATGGCGAGGCGACGCCCGGGATAAGAAGCCCTGCGAATATCGTATGAAGTCGGTTATTTTTGGCGCTACGTCATCGCCGACTGCGGCCATATACGTAAAAAATAAAAACGCGGAAGAATTCCGAGACAACTATCCCGATGCGGCCGACGCTATAATAAGAAATCACTATATGGATGATTATTTGCAATCTTTCAGTTCTATCGAAGAGGCCCAGCGGATCGCCAGCGAGGTGGACTACGTGCACAAGAAAGGCCATTTCGAGCTGTGCAAATGGGCATCGAATGAAAAGGCGGCCATCGAGCAGTTCACTCCCGCGCCGAGCGAGTCCAGCCGCGACATGGACACCGGCGGGAGCGAGAAGATACTCGGGCTCGTCTGGCGACCGCAGGCAGATACTTTAGGATTCAATTTAAATATGGCGCGAGTAGCGCCCAACGTCATCAACGGAGAAAAGGTACCAACAAAAAGAGATCTCTTACGCACCGCAATGTCGCTTTTTGACCCTCTAGGTCTCGCCACGCCAGTCACGATCCAGGCGAAGCACATCCTACAAGACACCTGGCGCATGGGCATCGGCTGGGACGACCAGCTGCCGCCAGACCTGGTCGAGAGATGGCAGAGCTGGCTGCGAGACCTGCGAGACCTGGGCCACATCGCGCTACCACGCTGCTACCCCGCCTACGACGACGCTGACGAACGAGAGCTGCACACATTCACGGACGCGAGTGAGACAACCTACGCGGCCGCCGTCTACTGGAGGGTCAAGCGACCCGACGGCCAGGTGACGGTCAGCCTCGTCGCAGCTAAGGCGCGGGTAACCCCTTTAAAAACTGTTTCTGTCCCGCGGTTGGAGCTTCAAGCTGCCGTGCTAGGCTGTCGCTTGGCTAGCACCATACAACAGGAACACGACGAAAAACCGATTCGTCGCGTTTTTTGGACTGACAGTAAAACGGTGCTGGCCTGGCTACGAGCCGGTCCACGGGTATTTAAACCGTTTGTTGCCCACAGAATAGCGGAAATAGAAGAATCGACACGAGTACTAGAATGGCGTTGGGTACCTACCAAAGACAATGTCGCAGACGACGCGACACGTAAAACCCCAGTCACGTTTGGCAACGATCACCGGTGGTACAGGGGACCGTCGTTCCTATACAACGACGAAGCGGCCTGGCCAACCGAGCCAATCCTTCCCGCCACAGTCACGGGGGAAGAGAAAACTTTAGTAACAAGGAAAACAATAATCATCGACGAGTCGTTGCCCGATCCAGCACGCTTCTCGTCCTGGCTTAGGTTGCTAAGGGCAACGGGTAGGGTAATACAGTTCATTAGATTGATCCACAGGTACACGCGCGCTAAGGCCGCGCACGCGCGAACACGACACAACGCAGAGGCGGATTCCGAGTGGACCCCGCGACCGAAGACCCAGCCGCCGCCGCGCTCTGCGCGACACACGGCTGCCGCCGCGCCTGACCGCTTCATTCCTCTGGGAGCGGAGGCCCTGCAGGCGGCGGAGCGCATCTGGCTACGGGCGATGCAGCAGCGAGCTTTCTCCGCCGAACTCGCCTGTGCCACCAACGGCACGGCTCTCCCGCCAGACAGCCGCATCCGCAACCTGGCTGTCTTCATTGACGACGACGGCATCATGCGAGTGAAGTCCCGCATCGACGAAGCCGAAGACACCACGCCGGAGCTGCGCACGCCGCCGATCGCCGACGGCAGCCACCCCTACACGCGGCTGTACATCGACTGGGTCCATCGCGAGCTGCATCACGGCGGCATCGAGACCGTCGCTAACGAAGTCCAGCAACGGCTCTGGGTCATCCGCTTGCGCCCCACGGTCAAGGGCGTAATCCGCGACTGCCAGCCCTGCCGTCTGCGCCGCGCCAAGCCGTCGTCACCGCCCACTGGGAACCTACCGCGCTGCCGCCTAGCGCACCACCAGCGGCCGTTCTCCTACACCGGCCTGGACTTCTTCGGGCCGCTCTCCGTCACCGTGGGCCGACAACGTCAGAAACGCTACGTGGCGCTCTTCACCTGCCTCACTACGCGCGCCGTGCACCTGGAGATGACGGCGCACATGACGACCGACAGCTGCATCATGGCCATCCGGCGCATGATGGCTCGCCGTGGCCGGCCCATCGAGTTCTGGTCTGACAACGGATCGAATCTCCGGGGAAGCGATGCAGAGCTGCGTCAGGCCCTCGACGAACAGCGCCTGACAGACGCCGCAGCGAACCTCCTCATCAAGTGGCGCTTCATAGTCCCGGGCGCGCCATTCTGGGGCGGAGCCTGGGAGCGACTCGTACGGAGCGTGAAGACAGCCCTTCGAGTCGTACTACACGAACAACACCCGCACGAAGAGACCTTAGCGACGCTACTCGCTGAGGTCGAAAACACCGTCAACAGCCGACCGCTCACTCATCTGCCTGACGACGAGCGCCAGGGGGCGCTAACACCGAATCACTTCCTGCTCGGCGGGCCATCCCGAGTACCGCAGCCGGGAGCGTTCGACGACTCCGACCTCACACTAAAGAAGACCTGGAGGAACAGCCAGCGCCTCGCCGATCTCTTCTGGGCGCGATGGCTGCGAGAGTATCTCCCCACGCTTCAACACCGGCGGGAGCCGCACGGGAGAGGTGCAGCAGTCCGAGTCGGCGACCTGGTCCTCATCGTCGACGCTTCGCTTCCACGCAACACCTGGCTACGAGGCATTGTGGAGGTCATCTATCCCGGCGCAGACGGCATCACAAGGGCGGCGGACGTGCGAACCACGCGAGGCATCCTTCGGCGGCCAGTCAAAAAACTCGTCGTGCTACCAACAAACAATGAAGCTGGAGCTTCACGGCGGGAGAATGTACACGACGATTAGTTTAAACTCGTAAAATAATTAGGTATATACATAAGTAAGCTTAGGTTAAGATATTTTGTACATATACATGTAACTATTAGCATTCTAATAGGAGAATAAAAAGCCAAGTCCCTGATTCCTATTAGAAATAAGGCTAAAAATTGTAAGTAATGAGTATGACATACGAAAATAGTTTAAACAATATAATTAATTGTCACTATAATAAGTGCGAAAGAGACGATTGTGTAATACGAATAAACACGCCTCCGCCCACTCGCTGAATCACCCGTACTAAATTTATGTATAAATACAAGGCCCAAGGGCGACGCATTCATTCTCGTAGCGGCAGTGAAACAGCGAGGACCACCTCTCCTCGGCAGACTACATCCAGCGGAAACGGGCTACACAGCGACAGGGCGGCGGGAACTCTACGGCACCGTGGTCTTTTATTTTCACCTCTCCACCGACTACCTGGTCGATAGGATCCGCGCAAGTCCAGGCTTTGTCCTGAACAGGTATAATATGCGTTATGTTTTTGATGGCTGTCCGCTTTAAATTATACCCTGTATATGGACGTCCATATAGGAAATCTCAACCGCACGAGGCGAGGCGGTATTGGGTGGATAAGGGAGTGACGACCTTATATTGTTATTATTCTTTTTAACACGCTCTTATTTTGTGGGATGAGCAAAAATGGCGTTAAGTGCGTAACATAAAACACCGCGTCATTCACCTGTCAACCCTTATCATGTTTCAATAGACAATTGACTCCACGAGTAAATGATCGTAACAGAGTACGGGCGCAGGGTGAGTTGCACGTTACGCGGTTAAACTAAGGTGAAGGTAAAATTTTACCACCGAATCAATGCTGTTTTGGGTTGGACAAGACAAGGCTCTTTATCTTTTTAACCGACTTCAAAAAAAGGAGGCGGTTCTCAATTTGATGGAATCTTTTTTATGTATGTTCCCCGATTACTCAAAGACACCTGAACTGAAATGAAAAATACTTCTTTTGTTTGAAAGTGTATACCTATATACTTTTCAAGTGGTCCCATGGTCATCAAGTCAGGATCTGATGATGAGATCCTGGAGAAAATGAGGGAACTCTTCAAATATGGTACTTATATTGTAATTTCTCCTAAAATACATAAAGCTTGTTATAGATTGACTGTCTACCATCTAGTTACCGCCTTGGGTCAACGTTGCTTACCCAGGCAATTGGCTGATTATGTGCCCTGTCGCAACTAAGCCACCCGTCCCTTTATGTTTGTCCCCTACAATGTTTATATTTAATATTCCGGATGGTAGGTAAATTAGGTACTTTTCCTGGAAGATTTTCCTACAATCCCACCCTCACTAAATACCCGAGGGAAAATGCAAGACGTCTTTGCTATGATGGATTATCTTTTCATCATACTGTTCGCCACTTAAAACAGAACCTCTGTTTAAAAACTCTTCCGGTTATTTAAAAATAGCTTTTGCGACGTTGGAAATAAGAGCCATCGATGATGATAATTTTAATAAAATTAAGAAATAATGAGCGAGAAAAATTCCTTTTTTTTTTTTGCTAATGACAACCCTGGGAGTGACGTTAATTTATTTTAAGCGCCATTACGAAAAATTATATAAGTAGAAACTTTTTATTAAAATTCACCTGTGGTCAAAGGTATAAATGAGAAGGCTGTTTCCGGTTTATTGGTTAAACGGTTTTCCAATTTTGAAAAATGTAACGAAAAGGAATGAACATGCCACCTACCCTAACAAATAATAGCTATAACCCCCCCCCCCGGCACGTAAGTCGAGCGGTGACCTACAAGTTCGCGCAGCGTCGTACGAGTGAGCGGGACACAATACGATTGGAGAGCCAATCAGCGCTTACGATGGATCCGTGAGAGATAATCAGTGCTTACGATCTCCCCCTCACACCCCGAGATACCTCATTTTCGACTTCTACGCATTGAAGGTCACCGGTCGACTTATTTGCCGTGACTTGTACTTAGGTACATACATTCTAACAGTAGTGAGCGATAAGGCTTCAGCGCAAAGTGAAATACGACCACTGCTATAAACATCACTATCAATAAATAATCTATACTATCTATACTAATAAATAAAATTGAAGTGTCTGTCTGTAATATCGAAATAACTACCTCATATTAAGCTCATATGGTTATTTGAACGCTACCATAACAGAATCACACGCTACCATAACAGAATTTTTGTCTGTCTGTCTGTCTGTCTGTCTGTCTGTCTGTCTGTCTGTCTGTCTGTCTGTCTGTCTGTCTGTTTGAACGGGCTAATCTTCGGAACGGCTGAACCGATTTTGACGGGACCTTCACATACAAGTAGAGAATTAACCAGGGAGTGACATAGGCTACTTTTTTAACCGACTTTCAAAAAAGGAGGAGTTGTGTTTTTCTACCTATGTACACCGATATCTCCGAGATTTCTGAACCGATTAGCGTAATTTTTTTTTTAATCGATAGAGAAACATTGCGACCCTGTTTTATAAAAAATTTGGATTCCAACTCCTCAATCCTGATGCTGTAGGGGACCTAATCCCCAAAACTAATCGGTTTAGAAACTTTCGGTTATTTAAATTGATATTGGGGGTACCAATTAAAGACTATCGTTGAATGAACTCGAGTAGGTACATATCCAACTCCTCAACCCTGATGCTGTAAGGAATTGTATTCCGAAATCGTGGGGATCCCACGGGATTTTTCCGTTTTGGGGACGGGTTTCTACAGATAAGCTACTTTTTGTTCTGGAAAATCAAAAGTTCCCACGGGATTTTTAAAAACCTAAATCCACACGGGCGAAGCCGTGGGCATCATCTAGTAATATAATAAAGCGGAAGAGTTTGTTTGTTTGAACGCGCTAATCTCAGGAACTACTGGACCGATTTCAAAAATTCTTTCACGGTTGGATATGTATGTGATCCCTGAGTGCTTTAGGCTATATATTATGTACCACGGGCAAAGCCGGGGCTGACCGCTAGTACATTAATATGTACGTGTTAGTTGTTTAATTAGTATCCGATAAATATTGAACAGTGATGTGTGCATAACAATTTCAGATGAGAATACATATTTTCTTGTTTCATACTTTTTAGAGCGTGATTTTTCAGTAGTCGGTTTTTTTTTTAATTTAAATTTACTTTTATAATGTGGATAACCCACCTCACAAAAAGGTTATATTAGAAAAAGGAAGGTCGGGAAATCTGCTATACCGAAGATTGCATTTAACAGCTGCTCTCTTTTGCAGAATACATTGTAATCTGCCCACACACTGCTTAAATACAAAAGAGTTCAACCAGACTTTGCTGTTTTTAACGTTCCTCGCTTTGTCTTTAGAACAATTTTCTGTACGAAAGTACCTACAGTGGGCCCCGCTAGGATAGCGTGCATTTATCCAGAAAGGTTCTAAGGCTGGGGGCAAACCTAGCCCAGATTTGACGCTCTCCTTAAAATTAAGAGGAGTGTCCCTGCATGCCTCATGGCTAGACCATGTATTTTGGTATTAGTCAGTATTGCGGCTGTCTGTATCGGTCGTAACATAGATCGTTGCTAGTGCAAACTAGACATGCTTATTTTCCAAAATGAGAGTTTTCGCGTAATCTATAACACCGTTACTTATTAAGTAAATAAACTTTTTTTATATACAAATGTATTCATTATATTTTCGACGTTTATGATGTTTCCAAATAGTTTTAAATTGATTTACTATCTCGTAATACCTGCTTAGTTGAATATATTTGCTTGGGAAACTAGCGATAAGTAGATCGAACGAAATATACAAATGTTTAGAATTTTCTGAATTTTCCCATTAGATCCTTATGCCGACTTTGTAGATAGAGGTGAGAGAGAGAGTACATAGTGATGATCGAAATTCGAGTATCGAGACACAGTGACTTCAGAGCAAAATGAACTGAAAAACTCTTACTTTAAAATTCAATTCAATAGTTCGAATATTTATTTTACAACATTTCTGCTTGAAGCGCTGGCTGTTTTCGATGTATTGGCGTACTCAATCCTTAATAATTATAAGCCATTTTAGATCCATTTTACTCTGAAGTCATTGTTATTCAATCAGTAGTATTTAGTAAAGTTTTCGAGCTTTGCAAAGTGAGACTAAGCTAAGACAATACACTATATATACTATATACTAATAAGACTAATACAGAGACCTAAGGCTCACCGACGCAAGCAAATAATCTATACAAGGACAATACTATACTACTAAGTTTAGTACTTCTAAGCGGCGGGCGGGCGACAATTATATCACGGGTGTGTGTCGTTTCTTTACGCAATAATAGTTTCTTTGTCTGATGACTGTCTAATAAAAAAAAAACATTTTTATGTACCCAATTGCTAAAGAAAAAAATTCTTCCGAGATACTTATCACTGAGATTGTTTGCTCTCTCCTCCTTCTCATCTTTCCGTATATTTGTCAGTATATCTGTCCCGTGACAGATGGAGGGTCTCACAAACATTATTACTGCGAGTGTCAACAAATAATATGCCCGCACGAACACTCGCAGGGGAAAATTGTTATAATATGTTTGATATAATTTACCCACTGTAAATATGGATCACTAGAGAATGCCCGCGGCTTCGCCCGTGTGAATTTCGGTTTTTCACAAATCCCGAGGGAATCGTGGATTTCCGGTTCCCGTTCCCGCTCCCTTTTCTAACCTTTATACCTACTTTCAAGGAAGTTTGCTATAGTAATCTACCTATAGCTGTAGTTAGAGATTTCGGTTTTTTCAAAATCCCGTGGGAACTGTAGATTTTTCCGGGATAAAATCCTAGCCTATGTTTTAAGTCAGGGTATAATCTATTTCCATTCAAAATTTCAGCCAAATCGGTTCAGTAGTTGCGGCGTGATTGAGTAACAAACATCCAAACATCCACACTTTCACATTTATAATATTAGTAGGAAGTAGGACTATTCTTGTGAGGATACCGACTTTTAGGTTTAAGAAAAAAGAAAGAAAATTATTTCCTTATTCCTATAGGCATTTTCTTGTTTGCCCTGATACAGGTATTATAAATCGTGTTAATATGTTATTATATACCTATGTCCTATACATATACTACGTTATAGCTATGCTATGCTATTAATACAATCTAACTCCAAGCAGGCAGGTACGTAGGAGGCAATCTTTTAAAAGCTTATCAGCAAATTAACCTGTCATGACGCGACGGTTTACCGCATACAGCGCTCCCTTTGCCTGTGGCTTGTTCTAGCTTGATGTACTCATAATCTCAGAGATCATACCTTTAAATTGCTTTTACCATAAATAACATTTTATAATTACATCGCAGGGTTATTGTAAAAGCCGTCGAAGTCAAAGTCTTTCTTAATTTTAAAGTTGGTGGCTGGTGCACTGTTATACACCTTTTGAATATCAATAATTAACCCCTGACGCAAAAACGACGGGGTGTTATAAGTTTGACGTGTCTCTCTCTCTGTGTGTGTGTGTGTGTGTGTCTGTTCCCCTGTAGCGCTTAAACGGTGAACCGATTTGAATGCGGTTTTCTTTGTTTGAAAGGTGAATTAGTCGAGAGTGTTGTCCGCTATGTATGATGAAAATCGATCCAAGATGGCCGCCGCTACAAAATGGTGGATTACATTTTTTTTTCATAACTCCATTAATATGGGAATCAAATGAAAGGGCTTGACTAGTAGAATATCACTATTGCAAATCCAAGATGGCTGCCGCCACAAAATGGCGAATGTCGGGGTTTTTTTTAATTTTTAATTTATACTTGTTTTACTAGTAATAATCATTGTGGTGGTAATTATTTACGAATACTAAAGTCTGGTCTGAGAATAGCCCACAACACAGCCAGATATTCTTTTCTTTTTACTATCACCATCTCAGAATATACCTAACTCAGTATTAGAAGTAGGTATCCTCCTCCCATTATCTTCTCCTCTCCTCCCAGCATCTTGATACTACTCAAGGCAATTTACACTAAATTTTAAATCTGTAACTACAGCAGTCTAGGCTACGTTGTCTGTTAGTCAGTCGGGCTGATACTGACAATTTCTTTGCAAAAAAAAAAAAAACATTTTTTTTCGCCCGTCCCAGAATTCAAACCCAAGGCCTCATGATCTATAGCCGAACAAGCTAGCCACTAAATCAATTCTAGGCACTCATAAATATAGCCCAAGCTACGAGTAGTTACTGTTATTACAAATAATAATATTTTTGCTTCGTCTAACATACATCAGCAACACGAGCGGGGAAACTAGGAATTTGCAGCAAACAATAATACGCTGAGATGAACGATAGGTATTTTGTAGACTCACTCTAATAATATTAGAATAGTTTTGCTATTAGAATTAGAATATATTTACTGGTAATTCATGGAGCTTTTGTCACTCTACGCGATATAGAATATAATACCTAGAATCATTTCACTAAGTACTTATTATAAAACAAAATCCCCCGCCGCGTCTGTCTGTTTGCGATAAACTCATAAACTACTAAACGGATTTCCATACGGTTTTCACCAATGGATAGAGTGATTCATGAGGAAGGTTTAAATGTATAAGTTTTGGTTTTGTGTAAATTGATTGAAATATAGCCATACTTATTGTTGAAAATGTTGGAAAAAGTTGAAAGGCCGCCTGGAATATTTCATCGAAAACACAGCCTAATCCTTTTGAGATAATATAATTAAACAATGTAAGGTGGGATAGTAGCGGGTAATCAGGTACTACCCATGTAAAGCCGGGGCGGGTCGCTAGTAGAAAATATACGCGACTATCAAAAATCTATCACTTCGTAATTGGGGTAGTAAAATACATATAAGTATACGAAAATTGTGTCAATGAAAAAAGCGTGCAAAAGATTTATACTGAACCGGAAAATCTGTATTAAAAAATACTGGAACACCTTACTCACCTCGCCATGTTTTGCCATTGAGTTAACTACGCACCAGGAGGAACAAACTTCATACATCAGGCGTTTAAAAAGCGCTCCTACGGAATAATAAAGCTTGGAACTAAAAAAATATTTTGTTATTCGTAGACGCGTAACGTTATTGCACAAAATTGATTTATTTTACTACAAAGTTGCATGAAATTAATCGGTTCTGCATTTAACCCTCAAGATAAATAACTGTAACCACTAACAGTTTGTTAAGTACATTTTACTTTTTTAAAAGAACAATCGCAAAGTTTCTATCCGGCTGTCTGCTTCCATATCGTTGGTAGACTCTTGACTTATCATAAGTTGGCTTTGTTCAAACCAATAAATAAAGTTTAAGTATTTAATTATTTTTAAATTTTTCTTTAATTTTTGTTCATAAATAAACATTCTCATAATGGTTACGTCAAATAATAAAATAGCGATTAGTTGACCACCATTCACGGGTGCACCAATCCGCGATATTTGTCGCTGGCGACAAGACCGCGGATCAATCTTCGTGTGAATGGTAGGGTTCGTGGTTTGTCATGAGCCTCGCGGATTTGTTCGTGGCTATGCGAGCGAGGAGCCGCACTCGCACCAAGCCCGACCAATCTTTAAGCGTGTATGCGCGCGCGGTAGATTTGTCCGCGAACACGAGGCCTGGCGCACACTGAATAATTAAGTTTACGACTATTGACATACGGTCGCGCGATACGGTATACGCGCGCGGTGTTAGCAAGATACGTGCGAGGCTCGCCACAGTTCACAAGCGACTGACGTGCTCGCGTAGTGTGTGGGCGATGACGGATTTGTCGACGGCTCGGGTGCGACTCGCAGCACGTCTAATGAATGGGGCAAACAGACAGCAGCTGCAGCCGAAGTTCAATCAACGCTTTCTCACAACTTTTGCAAAGCTTTGTCCACAACAAACTCGCGAGAAAGATTTGGCTCCCAAATCGTGCTTGAGTAGTTACATGAATCGTCGTGACTACGATGACCATCGATCTTTTTACATTAAATTATGTCGGTATACCACGAAATATAATAAGCCATTTAGCTTATTTCAAGGGAGAGCAAGCATGCAATATCTCTTGTTCAATGTACACCACTCAAGTTGAGGGATATCACTGTCTCTAGTGATTTGACAACTCTACGTATATTATTTCACCATTTCGTGACTGTTTTTCATAAAAGCCACCAGCCGTTTGTACAATTACTTACCCAATTTTTTGTACACTCTATATTTAATTTCTTTGCGATGTCAACCGTGTGAAATTAGACCCAAATTAAATGTGAAACCATTATAGGTAACTTTCATAAATATTATGTTCTTTGAAACTAAGAAAAATTGAGAAAATACTTACCCACTGATATTTAATATTTTAGCTATGTAAGGTAGGTATTAGAAAATTTGCGTTATTTAATACTGGGGCTACTTTGCTGTAGTCTGTGGCTGAGCGTCGTTTGAACCAACGTTTAAACGATTCCACTTTCACTGCTGGATATAGGATTATTCTTTTGCAAAAATCGCCAAAGAACATGATCTTGTGCCGGTTGTATCCAACGGCTGCCAGGAACTCGCTTGAGATCGTCCATCCACCTAATACAGGGGTTTCCTTCGCTACTTTTCAACGGTATTTGAACCGACTCTTGGCAAAGCCACCCCAACGCCTTACTTTTTTCGTTCTTCGAGCTATGTGTCCCGTCTGTTGCCAGTCCATTCACATCTCTATGAGCGTGGCTGATAATACAAATGAAATATAAGCAATTTCTACGTATACATACATAGATTGTTAGAGTAGGTATTTGATGAACCCAGTCCTTCGCAATTGTTGTTTCAACGAAATGTTAAGCAGATATTTACTGAGAAAGCAAATGGAAATACGATGTAGATAGGCGGTACGATTCGGGGTCAGTTCTCCTATTCTATACACGTTCAGCATCCGTTACAACGTTGAAGCAGCGATGAAATGAAATATTATGTTTTACTAGCGAATTAGGTTTCGATACCAATTCACTGTTGTACACTGTGTTCATTGTTGTACACAATCTCTAAACTAAACTAAATTGGCAGCTCTAAATGCAATCATATTCTTTTCCACGAGAAGCATTATGAAAATGTCAAAACTATCTTTATACCTGTCAATTTAGTTTAATTTAGAAATAGTGTGCAATAAAATTAGTATCATTGTGAATGCTGGTTATTACACTTGACGGTTATTGCACTTGGTTATTGATTTATCTGAATAAAAAATATGTCTATTCTATTCGGCTTTGCTTCAGCTGTCCACAAGATAGTTAAGCCACTTATTGCAACATTTGTTTTGAAAAGAGCAACTGCTGAGTTTCTTGCCGGCTCTTCTCAGCAGAACAAGCATTCCGAACCGGTGGTAGATTCTTGACATGTCATAAGAGCCACACGTTGGCCTACGTGAAATAAATGATTTTGAATTTTGAATTTTTTTGAATTTTGACGAAAATTAAACCTGATCTAAAGTAAATAGAGATATACGAAACGAGGTTCGTTTCGCTTCGCTCATGTCGCTAGACAATGAGATCTTACAAGTTCGCATCGCTGGCTTCGTTTAGCTTTATAGTTCTTGGTGTGAAGCGAAGTATGAAAAGATGCGATAGCGACATGAGCGAAGTGAAAAGAACCTCGTTTTGTTTCGCTTCGCTCCCAATGTGGCCTACGCTTTAGTACAATTATTGACATTGTTCTCATAGCAAATATGTTTCAACGGCGAACTCTACGACGACCATAACGTTTTATGAAATAACTGCCGTGGGGTCAGGCAGGTCTCAGATAATAGAGGTTCGATTTTATGGCTCGACTCATTCTGGGTGTCTTTTTAGTGTGGCTTATGCTGGTAGGTATTTGTCGAAAATAAAGACCAAAGATAAAGCTAAGACATTAGTTATTACGCACGCAACTTCTTAGAATTAATTTCTCTCTTATTGTTAGCTAAACTCAAAAATGTACTTTTATGTAAGTTTTCATTTACTAAGTACCTATAATAATGTCCTCCCGACCGAATTCGGCTACGGCGGCCAATATCAACCGAAGCGGAGACATCTACGCAGGAGATATTAAAGTGCACAAGTGTGTGCGCATACACAGGTGCAATCTCTATTCCCTCACTCTCATAGTCCGATGGGACGACCGGAGAGAGATCAGGGGCAGGATCGATAACTTTACGTGCTCTCCGAGGCACGGGGGTGTATCTGACACCGCCAACTTCCAACTCCGGGCTGGCACTGAGAATTTCTTGACAGAAAAACCCAGTAGCTTACATATTTTTTTGCCCCGATCCGGGAATCGTATCCAGGACCTCGTGATCCACAGTCGAACGTGCTTACCGCTAGACCAACGAGGCGGTAAGTAATGTACTTAAGTATAATTAACAAAATATTCATTGAAAAATGTTTGTTTCCATAGACCTAATTGGTATTTCCATAGCATAAACAATTCAGCCCCGTTCCAAAGCTTCAAGTAATTATACGGTAGAACAATGGCTTACCAAATTAAATGTTGTTTTCTTTCTAAACAGCCACAACCATCCTTTGGAGGTTCGTCGATTTTATTAACACAATGGATCCCGAATTACTGAAAGCATTTCGTGGGTATTCGCAAATTTGTGAGTGCTTTGAAGATATTTACAGTCGCTAACACCACCTTGAAAAGAGTAACTAACTGAGTTTCTTGTCGGATCTACTCAGAATGAATTTACTTTTAGAACTGAGCGAATTTGAAAATGAGTGAGTTTTTTTTTAGTGGCTGAGACTTGACTTGTCATACTCATATGAGCGAGAAGTTGGCCTACATGAGATGAATAATTTTGAATTCTTTTTTTAACCGACTTCAAGGAGGTTATCAATTCGACAATATTTATTTTGTAATATTATTGGAACTGCAACATATTAATATATTAATAATAATAAACTATGATAATCTGGGCTTCCAAACAAATATACAAAAATACATATTCGTACGTATGTATGTATGTATATTTATCCGCGGATTTCTCCGAAACTATTAATCGGATTGTGACCATTCTTTTTATTAGCTTACATTTACTTCAACGTAAATTAAAAGTAAAGTTCATATTTTGTTTCGTTTCAAACAATTTGCAAAGACAATTTATTCATGAACAAGCCCGTATTTCCACACTCATCGTTCACTCTTCTATAGAAGTTAGACAGAAATTGGAAATATTCTAAGTAAATTAAAAGCATTGTGAAGAAAACCTTGTTAAGAAAGCCTTGTTATTTTTACGTTTACACACTAAGATATACTATTACAAGACCTCTTAAAAGTAAAACTCGTTTTGAGAAGGGTTACAAAACAGAAGTGAGTTAAAATAACTAAGTAGGTAACTACTGCGCTAAAGTTAAAAGAGTCTGCATATAAAAATGCTCGGCTCTCTGTAGAACTTACCAATTTATTCCTATATTAAAAGATTACAAAAGCTCAAAGCAGCTTTTAAAGTTCTTTAAAACTTGAATGCTGTTTTAGTAGAAAACTCTGATCTACACATTGTTTTACTTCGATGTTACACTATACTTTCTATTTTTATAGTTTAAACATATAATACTATATAATATAAATAATACTATATAATAATCTATACTAATAAATAAAATTGAAGTGTCTGTCTGTAATATCGAAATAACTACCTCATATTAAGCTCATATGGTTATTTGAACGATACTATAACCGAAAAACATGTTTTTAAAATTTTTGTCTGTCTGTCTGTCTGTCTGTCTGTCTGTCTGTCTGTCTGTTTGAACGGGGTAATCTTTGGAACGGCTGAACCGATTTTGACGGGACTTTCACATACAAGTAGAGAATTAACCAGGGAGTAACATAGGCTACTTTTTTAACCGACTTTAAAAAAAGGAGGAGTTGTGTTTTTCTACCTATGTACACCGATATCTCCGAGATTTCTGAACCGATTTGCGTAATTTTTTTTAATCGATAGAGAAACATTGCGACACTGTCCTACAAAAAATTTGGATTCCAACTCCTCAATCCTGATGCTGTAGGGAATCTGATCCCCAAAACTAATGGGATTTAGGACCTGTCGGTTATTTAAATTGATATTGGGGATACCAATTAAAGACTTTATTGTTGAATGACCTCGAGTAGGTACATGTCCAACTCCTCAACCCTGATGCTGTAAGGAATTGCATTCCGAAATCGTAAGGATCCCACGGAATTTTTCCGTTTTGTGGACGGGTTACTACTTACTACAGATAGGCTACTTTTTGTTCTGGAAAATCAAAGTTCCCACGAGATTTTTACAAACCTAAATACACACGGGCGAAGCCGTGGGCATCATCTAGTAATACCTATAATAAAACTGTAACAGATCCAATTCTGTACATTGAAGATATTTTGAAAGTTTTTATGGGAGGGCATTTTATAATCGATACTGAAGCCAAAACTGCAATTTTTTTTCATTTTTGTCTGTCTGTCTGTCTGTATCTTGGCCGCGCATCACGCCAAAACTACTGAATGGATTCGAATGAAACTTGGTACGATTTGAGTTTATACTCCGTAGGTTATAGGATACTTTTTATCCCGAAATTCAGCACGGTTCTCTTGGGAGAGGGGAAGAAAGTTAAAATGTGTATTTAGCTGTAACTCATTAACGCGTAGTTCGATTTAACTGATTCTTTTTTTGTTAGAAAGTTAGTACCTACTTTAGGTATTGTCCCGTAAATATTTCAAGGTCATTTTTTTAGTTTAGAAATGACAGACATTTATTGGGTTCAAATAACTTGGGTTTATTTTAAACTGGTGTGCGTTTAAATTTATGTTTGTCGGTCTGTCTATTTGTTCCAGCTAATCTCCGAAACGTCTGGATCGATTTTAATGGAACTTTCAATGTTATAAGGAGTAACAGGCTACATTTAGTTTAGGACTTGAGGTACATAAAAGAATTATGGGATCCGATCCGATCCTATATAAAACCTATAAACACGCGAACAAAGTCGCGGGGGTCAGCTAGTCTATATATATAAAACAAAGTCGTGTTAGTTCAACCACTTATAACTCGAGAACGGCTGGAGCGATTTTTATAGTTATTGATTTGTTGTATTTGTCTCTATCCCGAATAGCATAATAACTATTAAAAACATTGGAAAATTGACGAAAAAATAAAATAAAAGAAAAAACATTTTCTCATACAAAATGTTCACGGGTTTCGTAACTGTCAAACATCCCGTCGCGTGGATACGGTAAACTCTCTCACCCTCTAGTCTCACGCGTACCTACCTATAATTATAATTCTTCTGTACCTACGTGTGTTTGTCACCTAAGTCCTCCTAAACGGCTGGACCGATTTGTATGTATATTTCAAATGGTTCCTGGATGGGTACAGGTACAGGTATATCGGGTCTCAGTAGGTGGCGCCGATGTCGGTATGTCACCGGGCAGAACGAAGTCTGCCGGGTCCACTAGTACTATATAATAATAACTTTGAAAGGTGTTTGGCTAGACTGAAAATCAATCGGTGACGTAAGTTATTAGTTACTTGTGCAACAACTACTTCGTTTATAATATCGGCAATGGGACGGTACATTATATTACATTAGTGAATTCATCATCATCAACCCATTACCTGCTGTGATAGCCTAGTGGTTAGGACGACTGACTTCTAATCGGAGGTCGTGGGTTCGATCCCGGGGCACGCACCTCTAACTTTTCGGAGTTATGTGCGTTTTAAGTATTTAAATATCACTTGCTTTGACGGTGAAGGAAAACATCGTGAGGAAACCTGCATGCTTGAGAGTTCTCCATAACGTTCTCAAAGGTGTGTGAAGTCTGCCAATCCGCTTGGCCAGCGTGGTAGACTATGGCCAAAACCCTTCTCACTCTGAGAGGAGACCCGTGCTCTGTAGTGAGCCATGGGTTGATCATGATGATCATGATGAACCCATTACCGGCCCACTACAGGGCACGGTTCTCCTCTCAGATTGAGAACGGTTTAAGTCTTAGTTCAGCACGCTAACCAAATGAAGATTGGTAGACTTCACATGCCTTGCAGACAGTATGGAAGCCTTAGTGTTCTCTAATGGTCTAAGATCCCGTATTACAAAAACATACCCTCATCTGTTATTTAATGCTGATAGAGATTATATGCTAGATAATTCATAGATTAATACATTGCACATTGGTTGCCTGGCTAAATTTGGTGCCTATGATGTTAAACACAAAAAAAATTAATCAATGTTTTTCGATCAACTTCCCTCATCTGTTATTTAATTGAATTATAATATGTCAAATGAAAGATTATTTTATTCCCAATCGAACCATATTTGGTTGCCTGATCAAAAATGGTGCTAAATCATGGTTGTCTGGATTTTAAGATATAAAAATTTCTGCACGAGTGTTGAAAGTGACAGAAAAGTGCTGCGCGCGCAATTTCATTTGACAGACAAAGATGCAGTGAGGCAGGCGTGCACTCGGCAGGTGCTTAGTCTATACATAGATTAAAACCATAGACTTGCTATGCCTGTCCATTAAAGATTTTGCAAAAAAAAAAAAATAAGTGAGAGACGTAAAGGATAAGTAATAAAACGTGAAAAAGCTGTTTTTGAATCTCTCGCTGATATGTTAAATGCCATCACCACCACTACGGTCTTTTAACGTCCCACTGCTGGGCACAGGCCTCCTCTCATAGGAGAGAGGGATTTAGAGCTTAGACCTGCCACGCTGCTCCATTGTGGATTGGCGGAATTAACGACTACATATTGTCACATGATAGTGATAATAACCGGGACCGACTGCTTAACGTACGACGAGGTACTGCTTAACGTAACGAGGTATGGGGGTGGTACACCGCCAACTACCAACGCCGGTTTGGCACAGAGAATTTCTTGACAGAAAAATCCAATACCAAACAATTATTTGCCCGACCGGGAATCGAACCCGGGATTTCATGATCTGCAGTCAAATATGCTAACCACTAGACCAACGAGGTAGTTCTCTTAAATTCAATCATATAATATTAAATGAATCATTGCAGCAAAAATATCATAAATTCAGTCAATCACCACAATTGAGATTTTAAATATGTGAACACCACCGTAGACCGTTGTGATTGGGGCCGCCATGTTGTTTGTCAAAAATTGAATCCGCAATTTCACAAACGCTTACTCTGCGTTCACAGAACACCCACCGAAACAAATCACTACGTGAATCCGCCTGCGCTTACGCAACCGAAATATGGTCGGAAAAGTGAAAAAACAAAATCTGCTCAAATTAACATGGCAGAGACAGTTGAATGGAAGCAGGCGTTACTTTGCGGAATTCCATGATATACAATGAATATAAAATTATTTTGCTATAATCCGCTAACAGTGACAAATTTGTAACTTTGCAATCGTCCGTTGTGAAGTCGACATCTCCTGAAGATGCTCCGGTGTCGGAGCGAAACGATCGTCGAGTTTGTTTTGTGGTGAATTTGTGTGGTGTTGTGCCTACAAGATTGTGTGGTGTTGTGCCTACAAGATTGTGTGGTGTTGTGCCTACAAATTTGTCACTGTTAGCGGATTATAGCAAAATAATTTTATATTCATTGTATGGCAGAGACAGTGTTTGCGAGAACTAGTAGTTAAAGAGACACGAAGGGGAATTTTTTGCCAAAACTTCGTAATTGAGGCTTTCGGGGTGTTAAATGTATCTCCTCTAATCATAATGGACGTTGGACGTCGTCCAATTGCGGGGCAGACTTGCGCTTGAGGGACCTTATTTATGTAGCGAAACACCGGAAAATGGCCCTCATTGAAATTCTCTATGCAATAAACACGTGATTTGGGTGTAAATTTTCTTCAAGGCTGCCCGAAATTTAGTTTCAAATTGCCTCTTTAATGCTATAAATCTCGAGTTTTCGACACAGTGGCGAAAATGTTGCGAAAATACTTTTCAGAGGGTTGTTATATAAGTTTTCAAATTAACGTTGACTGTATACGTAAATCTGTTATTTAGTGTGGAAATTTAAGTTTCGGGAATAGGAAGAATTTTGTATTTTTTTTATATTCTATTCTAATGACATATTTTCACTGTGCATGAACTACGTCGGCCACTGCACTGATGCTTCGCTGATATGTGCGAATCGGTTTTTAGTCAATTAATCCGTTTTGAGGAATTGTTCTTATTGCAACCAATTTGGAAAATAATCTTCGAGTAATCAGCTGTTTCACTGAATAGTAAATAATTTTCTATCTATCTATCTTCTATAATATAATAAAACTGTAACAGATCCAATTATGTACATTGAAGATATTTTGGAAATTTTTATTGTAAGGCACTATATAATCGATACTGAAGCCAAAACTGCAATTTTTTCATTTTTGTCTGTCTGTCTGTCTGTCTGTCTGTATCTTGGCCGCGCATCACGCCAAAACTACTGAATGGATTCGAATGAAACTTGGTAAGATTTGAGTTTATACTCTGAGATAGGACATAGGATACTTTTTATCCCGAAATACAGCACGGTTCCCTTAGGAGAGGGGATGAAAATTAAAACGTGTATATAGCTGTAATTCATTAACGCGTTGTTCGATTTCACTCATTCTTTTTTTTGTTAGAAAGGTAGGTAATGCTTTATACTTATATTATCCTGTAAATATTTCAAGGTCATAGGTTTTTTAGTTCAGAAATGACAGACATTACAACCCTCAGTATTGGGTTCAAATAACTTGGGACCCGGATTTTTGAACGTACGGCTTATTTTAAACTGGTGTGCGTTTAAATTTATGTTTGTCAGTCTGTCTATTTGTTCCAACTAATTTCCGAAACGGCTGGATCGATTTTAATGAAACTTTCAATGGCAGATAGGTGATGTTATAGGGAGTAACTTAGGCTACATTTAGTTTAGGTACAAAAAAGGATTATGGGATCCAATCCGATCCTATATAAAAACGTATATCCATGCGGACGAAGTCGCGGGGGTCAGCTAGTATACAATATCAATGAAACACATTTCAGGAACTGCCGGAAAAGTGTGAGGGCGGGCGGTGCATAATAATCTACTGTTGCAGAATCTGCATGTAGAACCATCTAACTATCTATCTATCTAATAATATAAAGAAGCTTGTCCTGACAGACTGACTGACTAATCATCAATGCACAGCCAATACCGCTATAGCTATAGCTTCAGTGGTATAGGCTGTGCGTTTCAAGTTTCTATAGAAACTTGAAATTTTCACAGTAGCTTCCTTTTATGATGTAGACGCACACTAAGAAAGGATTATTGCAAATTCCACCCCTAAGGGGGTTAAATAGGGAATGAAAGTTTGTATGAAAGTCCGTCATTTTTCAAGTTATATGCATGAAAATCGGTATTTGTAGATACTGTCGGTTAAAAATAAAGAAATATCTACGTGTTTCAGGATTTTCGAAAATTCTACCTCTAAGTTGGTTAAATAGGGGATGAAGGTTTGTATGAGAGTCCGTTATTTTTCACGCCATTTATCAAGTTATATCCATGAAAATTGGTATTTAAGTTTTCGGTTAAAAATAAGGAATTACGGATTTAAGGAATTTTGGAAAACTACCCCCAAGTGGGTTAAATGGGGGATGAGATTTGTATGAATTCGCGCGGGTGAAGTCGCGAGCATCAGCTAATATAATATATTTTCTCTTTTCTATGAAATAATGAACTCTAAAATAAAATTATTAAACTTTAAAAAAAAAAGGAAAAGGCGTTAAGAATTATTGCTGGTATTTATTGTAGAATACGAACGTATTTTGCTAAGGACCGCATAAACTATTCGCTAGCTAGAATTGGATTTCACTACAAAAACACTTTACCAGTCGAAGAGAAGGAAGATTTCTTTTCGAATACAATGTGAACTTTTGCATAATTCAAGAGGCCAACTCTTTGCTTATAGCAAAAGAGGTTGAAGCATTCTAAAGGAAATGGTGTTTGAATAAATTGAACATTGTTTGTGAAATTGAACGTTTTAATAAAACTGTTATTAAAAAGAGAAACTTAATTTTGAAATAACTAGGAATACCTACATCGATCCTTCGCATGGATATTTTATAGAGCCAGGGAGTGTCATAGGCAATTCTTATCTAGGAAAATAATTCTAACTCTATTTAAATCCACGCAGGAAAAGCTAATAAAATATCCTCTATATTTTTCGCTCGTTATTATCAATTTCTTCGAGTTAATTTCCATTGCGAAATCGACTTCGCAAAATCCGAGAACTTTTCAAAAACATTCTGGATAAGAGCCGAATCTTTTTTACCGAGACTTACTTATTTACGGAGGTTTTCCCTTGATTGACTCTGATTTTTGTGTTGTAAGGTTTCCGTAACATACATAATCCGTACATATCCGTAACATACATAAAATTACATACGTAATCCGTACATACATACACCTACTAAAGGCGATACAGATTAAAAAGTAAACCAACAAAGTTATCACTGAAAAGGCCTAAAACAATTCTTGTTTATGAAGATAAATTCCGTAATATCAGCATATTCGATATTAGATTACTTCAAAGGAGAAAATTAATCATTGTCAACCCCTATCATATTTTACTATGACTTTGTCCGCGTGGATTCATACAATAAAATAGAATAGAAAAGTTTTTTATTCAAATAAACTTTTACAAGTACCTACCTACTTTTGAATCGTCAATTGAATCTACCACTGGTTCGGAATGCCGTTCCAACCGAGAAGAACCAGTAAGAAACTCGGAAAACGGATATAAATCTCATACAATCTATCAACCCCTATTAGGGTTTGAATTTTCAAAAATTCTTTCTCAGTGGATGCCTACGTTATATCTGTATGTCAAATTTCAGGCCGATCCGTGCAGTGGTTTGAGCTGTGCGTTGATAGATCAGTCAGCCAGTCAGTCACTTTTTCCTTTTATATATTTAGACTAGCTTTTGCCCGCGGCTTCGCCCGCGTAAATTTCGGTTTTTCACAAATCCTGAGGGATAAGTAGATTTCTGGTACACCCGCCCCCCGCCGCGCGGCGGCGTACCGCGGTACCGCGTACGGCGGGCGCAGGGCGCAGGGGCGGGCGGCGCGGCGCGGGGAGTTCCGTGCAGCGCGAGCGTCGGCCGTCGTCGCGAAACTTACCGATTTCAACACAACTCCTTTTTTGAAAGTCGGTTAAAAAAGTAGCCTCTGTTACTCCTTGGTTAATCCTCTACTTGTCTGTGAAAGTCCCGTCAAAATCGGTGCAGCCGTTCCGAAGATTAGCCCGTTCAAACAGACAGACAGACAGACAAAAATTTTAAAAACGTGTGATTCGGTTATGGTATCGTTCAAATAACCATATGAGCTTAATATGTGGTAGTTATTTCGAAATTACAGACAGACACTTCAATTTTATTTATTAGTATAGATTAGAATTTTCACTGCCTCTTTGGCCAAGTAGCTGGCTTGTCAGGTTGCGGATCATGAGGTTCAGGGTTCGAGTCCCGGGTCGGCAAAAATATCAAGAAATTTTTCGTAGGAGCCCGGAGTTGAGAAGTTGGTGGTGTTAGATACTCCCCCGTGCCTCGGAGAGCAAGTAGACCTTCGAAAGAAGATGGCACTTTAAGAAGAAGAAGTTTGAGCGCTACAGGGGAACAGACAGATACACACACACACACACACACACACACACACACACACACACACACACACACACACACAGACACGTCAAACTTATAACACCCCATCGTTTTTGCGTCGGGGGTTAAAAAATATAATTTATTCATAATAATTAAAATCACAAAAGCATCCATCTCCATTCTTTCTATAGCGGGACAAAAAGCAATTTCATAACAGCTGCATTTCCTTGCTGAAATGACAAAAAAAAAAAAAGCAAAACAAGGGCACAAAAACAACGGAAGACGGCGAGGGATTGCAACGAAAGAAATTAAAACTTTATTAACGAAACGAAACGGCCCCGGACGAGCCCCGGATCGTGTTATGAAACGTTTTGAAATATTCCTTCGTGAATTTATTCGTCTCGACTGCCCTCTGGAGAGGTGTTAGCGCTTTTTGCAAGTTTTTATTAAAACCATTAGCGCGCGAGTTGACCTTAGAATCGGAGGAAATGATTGTTGATAGAATTACTTCCACCCAGCTGTTATTTCTCCCTTTTGAGAAAAAGTTTCGAAGTACCTTTAGTACCTACCTACTACAGAAAAATATGAATTTCTTTTTTTTTAACCCCCAACGCAAAAACGACGGGGTGTTATAAGTTTGACGTGTCTGTGTGTGTGTGTATGTGTGTGTGTGTGTTTGTCTGTTCCCCTGTAGCGCTCAAACGGGTGAACCGATTTGAATGCGGTTTTTTTGTTTGAAAGGTGAATTAGTCGAGTCGAGAGTGTTGTTAGCTATGTTTGATGAAAATCGGTCCAAGATGGCCGCCGCTACAAAATAGCGGATTACATATTTTATCACAACGCCTTCAATATGGGTATCAATTATCAAATGAAAGGCCTTGACTAGTAGAATAGCACTATGTAAATCTAAGATGGCCGCCACCACAAAACGGCGAATGTTGGAGTTTTTTTTTAATTTTTAATTTATACAAGTTTGTGAGAAAAAGTTGCGAAGTTTCGAAGTACCTACTAAAGAAAAATATTCAGAATTTCTTTTTTTTAATTCAATTAAGTTCAAATTAGCCCTTGACTGCAATCTCACCTGATGCAGTCTAAGATGTACGTGGGCTAACTTGGAAGAGGTATGCATACCCCTGATCGGTTTCTACAAGGCATCGTACCGGAACGCTAAATCGCTTGGCCGCACGGCTTTGTCGGTAGGGTGGTAACCAGCCACGGCTGAAGCCTCCCATCAGACCAGACCAGAGTCAATTTAGAAATTACAAAATCCCAAATTGCCCCTGCCGGAAATCGAAACGTGGAATTCCCACCTATAAGACCACAGCGTTCACTACTGCGCGAGGGAGATCGTCAAAGTTGTTTTATGTTCTTGTTGATATTATTGATTTTGAAAATGTACTGCATAATCAGTGGCGTGCACAGAGTTTGAAGCCAGGGTATGCAATCGGTAGTATTAAAAGGGTATAGCCGTACTTCCATAGGCAAACTGCCCCCAATAGGAACCTATATCGTAACCTATGTTATATTGTAGAGGGTACTAATAGTAGTTCATAGAGGAGATATTAGCTCTCTATCTTAGTTAATTGAGGAGCTATTTAAAAAAATGTGTCCGGAGACGACTTTTTTTCAAAGTGATATATCTCTGTTGATTTGAGAGCTAGGTAAATAAAACAAATTCCAGTGTTCATGGTAGACTCTACAGTTTATTTTATAGTAATTTTCTATGAGCCAAGCCTAAATAATAATATGAAAAAATTGCAAAAAAAAATTTTTTTTATTAATTTTTATCAGATTGAATAAAGTTACCACTTTGAAAAAAATATATAATAATTGCCTATATTTTGCCTAACAGCATGTTAAGTTTCATTAAAATCCTAAGGGTGCAACATGTGGAAAAAAATTATTAAAGTAAGTGGATCACCTTATGACCACATCTTCATCTTCATTCTGGGCAGGTATCCGCACGTAAACCACACAGGTCTGTTGTGCGTGATCGCCTCTTGCGTTGTAGTCTTCACTCCAGCCATCCGAGATCGCTCCAGAAGCTTAGCAGGCCGCCCAGGTTGCCAAGGACTTCTTGGAGTGAGGCTGGGGATCCTAGGTGGATCCTGCGTTGTTCGGTCACGCCCGTGCACTCTAGGAGCACGTGCGCTGGTGTTTCATCCGTCTCCATGCATGCTCTGCATAGAGGACTGTCTGTGACACCTATAATGAAAAGGTGTTTGTTTAGTGGGCTATGCCCTGTTATAAGTCCCACCACCTTTCTGAGTTTACCTCTGTCTAGGTGCAGTAGTTTGTTAGTTAATTGTTGATTTAGAGTAGGAAAGGCTTCCCTTGTCTGTCGGCAATCTGTGGCATTGTTCCAAAGTGTGGAATGTTCCTTGCGTGTTAATGCATGCAACCAGGTCTTGTACTCACTGAAAGGAATAGGTACCATGGGTTCCGGTCCTGCAACTCCCAGTGTCGTGGCCTTACGTGCTAGTTCGTCAGCTGCCTCGTTGCCCGGGTCTCCCGCGTGTCCTTTGATCCACCGTAAGGTGATATCATTGGAGACGGAGAGTTCTTCCAGGGCTTTGTGGCAGTCTTGTATGAGTCGGGATGTCGATGTGGTATTAGCCAAGGCTTTGAGAACGGCTTGGCTGTCCGAGTTAATGTTAATTTTAAAGTTTGTTACCTGTCTATTGGTCATTGCTATGACCGCTGTTGTGATTCCAGCACACTCTGCTTGGAAAACAGAGTTGTCCTTACCAAGTGCGTGGCTTATCTGAATGTTGAGTTCTTGGCAGTAGGCTCCAGCTCCTGTGCCAGTTCTGGTTTTGGACCCGTCTGTGTACACTTCAATAGTGTCCTGGGCTGGTTTCGGGTTTTTGTTTTCCTCCAAGTTGATTTTGTAGTTTCTTTCTAGGATAAATTGTTTGCTAGTTCTATCACATATCCATTCTAAACGGGGCTCTTTATTGATTCCCTGAGTTAGAATTTTAGTATGTGCTGTGTCATAGGTCATCCATAAACCCAGTGTTTTGAGTCTAAGGGCCGCAAGTGTTGCTTCTTCCCTAATGTGTAATTGCAGAGGTGTGATCCCCAGTATCACTTCTAGTGCTGTTGTTGGCGATGTGCTCATGCAGCCAGTGATGGCGAGGCATGCTTGTCGTTGGAATTTCTGTAGTTCTAGCTGGGTAGTGATAAGAAGTGTTCGCGGCCACCACACTAGTGCGGCGTATGTCAGTGCACTTCTTATCACTGCTAGGTAAAGCCATTTGATTATTTTTGGTTTTAATCCCCAGGTTTTTCCCAGCATGCGTTTGCAGTGATATAGTGTTATGAGTGATTTGCTGATTTTGTTATCTATGTGCCTTTTCCAGCTGAGCTTAGAGTCAAGGATAACTCCAAGATATTTTACCTCATCGGATAGTTGAAGGCTTGTGTTGAACAAGGTCGGTGGATTGTTTAGTTCGATTTTTCTTTTATTTGTAAAAAGAACCATCTCTGTTTTCTTGGGATTAACCGTTAGTTCATTTTCTTTACACCATCTCTCGATTAGTTTCAGAGCTCTTTGCATAATTTCATACAGTGTTTTTTCAAGTTTGCCGCTAATTAGGATAGTAATATCGTCGGCATAACCAATTGTGTAAAATCCATCTTTGTTTAATTTTGTTATTAGGTCATCAACCACAAGGTTCCACAGGATTGGTGATAGGACACCTCCTTGAGGACAGCCTCTCGCTACCACGCCTTTCGTTGTGCCGTTGATGTCCAGTTTTATAATTCTTTGTTCCAGCAGTGCTTTTATCCAGCTGCGTAGAGTTCCTGGTACATTATATCGGCCCAGGGCTTTGTCTATGCTGTCAAATGTGGTTTTGTCAAAGGCACCTTCAATATCGATGAAAATGCCTAAAGTTGACAGTTTGTTTTCAAGTCCGTGTTCTATCTTGGCTATAACTGAATGCAGTGCGGTTTCTGTTGATTTACCCGTACTGTAAGCGTGTTGGTATGGGTGTAAGGGTTTGTATTTTAAGGCTCCATCTCTAAGGAACCTGTCAGCCAGTCTTTCTAGCGTCTTCAGTAGGAATGATGTAAGGCTTATTGGTCTGAAGGATTTCGGCAGGGTGTAGTCACTCCTGCCTGGTTTAGGTAGAAAGACAACCTTCACTTCCCTCCAGGCCAGTGGCATATATTTGTATGCTATACAGGCTTTGTATATTGTTTCCAGCCAGGGTGTTATTGCGGTTGCACCCCACTGTAGTAGTGCCGGGAAGATACTATCAGTCCCTCCCGATTTGAAAGGGTGAAAGGTATCAATTGCCCATTTTATTCTGTATGGAGTGACTATTCTGTTTGCAAGGTCCCAGTCATCTTCCGTTGGTTGGGTATTTGTTGTAGTTGCCCAGTCTGGTGAATTTACAATTCTGCAGCCTGGGAAGTGTGTTTCAATTAGTGTTTCGCTTAACTCTTTGTCATCTTTGGTAAAGGTTCCATCGGCTTTCTTCAGTGAGCCGAGGGTGCGGGAGTTATCTGCTGCTAGGATTTTACGTATCCTGGCGGCGGTGTCGTTCTTTTCTATGTTCGTACAGAATTTTTGCCAGGAACTCTTACTTTTTTCTCTGACACGTTTGTTGTATTTATATTGGGCTTCCTTGTATTTGTCCCAATCGTGTTCTGTTCTGGTGTTACCTTATGACCACTTTATTAGCGCTTTTAAATTGTATTAGATTTTAATAATCTTTGACCAAGTAGCGTTTTGACAGCTTATAAAAAGTATATTAGCAGTTGGGAGTGTTACTAGTCTATTACAGTGTGTAGTTGATCTACTTTTATAGTGACTAGATTATCAAAGTACCCGCCACATGCATGTTCCTACATGATCGCAGTGCAAAGTCATGGAACGCTATCGCTGTTATTATTAGCGCCGTTTTACAAATTCCTAATTCAGGGACGTATTATTTGTTTATATTTAAAAACTAGAGAATGCCTGCGGCTTCGCCCGCGTGAATTTCGGTTTTGTACAAATCTCGAGGGAATCGTGGATTTCCGGTTTCCGTTCCCGCTCCCTTTTCTAACCTTTATAACTAATTTCAAGGAAGTTTGCTATAGTAATCTACCTATAGCTGTAGCTATAGATTTCGGTTTCTTCAAAGTCAAATGGGAACTCTTTGACTTTTCGGGATAAAAAGTTTGTTTGTTTGTTTTAAGTCAGGGCATAATCTATCTCTATTCAAAATTTCAACTAAATCGGTTCAGTAGTTGCGGCGTGATTGAGTAACAAACATCCAAACATCTAAACATCCAAACATCCAAACATCCAAACATCCACACTTTCACATTTATAATTACACACACACATTTTCACATTAGCATTATTAAAAAGATATGTAATATATTTGAAAGAAATAAAGAAGAAGAGTAAAACGGCGCTAATAATAACAGCGAGAGCGTTTCACGACTTTGCACTGTGATCGTGTAGGAAAATGCATGCGCGGGTACTTTGATAATCTAGTCACTATAAAAGTAGATCGACAACACACTGTAATAGGCTAGTAACACCACCAACCGCTAATATACTTTTTATAAGCTATCAAAACGCTACTTTGTCAAAGATAATTAAATTCTAATACAATTTAAAAGCGCTAACAAAGTGGTCATAAGGTGGTCCACTTACTTTAATAATTTTTTTCCACATGTTGCACCCTTAGAATTTTGATGAAACTTAGCATGCTGTTAGGCAAGATATAGGCAATTATTATATATTTTTTTCAAAGTGGTAACTGTGTTCAATCTGATAAAAAATAATAAAAAAATTTTTTTTTTGCAATTTTTTCATATTTTTATTTAGGCTTGGCTCATAGAAAAATACTATAAAATAAACTGTAGAGTGTACTATAAACACTGGAATTCGTTTTATTTACCTAGCTTTAAAATCAACAGAAATATATCACTTTGAAAAAAAGTCGTCTCCGGACACATTTTTTTAAATAGCTCCTCAATTAACTAAGATAGAGAGCTAATATCTCCTCTATGAACTACTATTAGTACCCTCTACAATATAACATAGGTTACGATATAGGTTCCTATTGGGGGCAGTTTGCCTATGGAAGTACGGCTATACCCTTTCTACTGCTCCTTTTCATATCGATTTACCTAAGCATACCTAGCTTTTTTCAAGGTATGCAGTGCTTTTCTGCTTTTATGAAGTGCACGCTGCACTGACTGCATTTGCCTTTGACATTTATATACATGTAGGCTAATGTTCAACGCATAAAGCTTATTATAGTGCACTAATACCTGCACTATAAGGTAAGATCTATGGAGTGTACTCTACTCTCAAATTTAACTTTCGAGTTGAGAAATGAGACGAAGCTAATATTTATAGAGTTAACTTTGAGTACGTTACAGTTAAATCAAACAAACTGTATATCTAAATTATTTTGTATGTTTAAATATATGGAAATAATACAAATTCTGTTGAAATAAATATTTACCTATTTAGATACTTTCGAAAGCCCCCAATTGTTCCACACAAAGCTTTGTGACGATTTCGAAATAAGACAATTTCACAAGGACAACGAAATAAGCATGAGTAATTCGAATTACTTTACCGGGAAAAACGAAAAAAAGAAAAAACATATGTTAATTTGTAAATATTTTATTAAAAACCTTTTTTATTTGATCACGATATTGTACACTTATTATATTGATATTTATTAATAACAACCGCAGTACGGTCAACAAAAGCACCGATATGTAATTTAATAATTTTATTCTTACCTCTATTTTATTTATTTTTTATTATTATTCATTCGCGTTAGTGAATTATGAGTAATGAAAAATGTTATGGTCAGTATAAAGCTGGCCAATAAGATTCTAGTTAATTATAAAATGTCATTAATATGGTCGGAGTGTGATATAAAAATGAATCACTATTTTTATATAACTCGAATGAATTATAATATTATGTCTAATTCAACAATATTTCTAATTTTATTTGTATCAAAACAAGGCACATAACTAAAATATGAAATATAAGAAAACAATATTTGAGATAATAAATCTATAACACAGTGATAATTTTAATATTTTTCGTATGTATTTTATAAAATTCTTTAATATAGTTTATAGCTAACAGCAATATGCGTATTATCATATTTAGTTATGTGCAATTTTACATTATATTACAAGTGAAGTAGGTACATAGAAAACACTAAGAAGTATCTTAAGTACTTTGACATTTACAAAGAATTTATAGTCATTAAAAATGGCTTGCATGAATAAATATACGTAATTTTGGAAAGTACCTAGACAAGATAGGGTTAAAGGAGGATGGGCAAAAATGTATGAACGTTGGTCTACCTAATCAACACAAACGCCCTCTATGGAAATAAGAAGCTAATAAGTACTTAATCAAATTACGTATAGCGTTTATGCCAAAATATATGGGAGTTTTTCAAAATTCACTAAAAACTAAAGTTTTAAAAATACTTTATATTAGTAATTCTACTATGAATTTAATTAATAGTGCGTAGCGTTCTACGTTAAACTGCCTCTTAGGTCTAATGGTTAGCATAATCGACTGCAGATCACGAGGTCCCGGGTTCGATTCCCGGGTCAGGCAAATAATTGTTAGGTATTGGGTTTTTCTGTCAAGAAATTCTCAGTGCCAGCTCGGAGTTGGTAGTTGGCGCTGTTTCACCCCCGTGCCTCAGAGAGCACGTTAGGCAGTCGGCCCCGGTTATTATTACTATCATGTGACCATAATCGTTAAAGCCCACCAACCTACATTGGAGCAGCGTGGCGGGTTTAAGCTCTAAATCCCTCTCCTATGAGAGAGGAGGCCTGTGCTCAGCAGTGGGACGTTAAAAGGCTGTAGTGGTGGTATTGGTCAAGTTGGCAGCAGGGGGCACAACACCGGCCTAATGTTGGGCCCAACATAACTAATAATAGTAATAAGTCGAGATTATTAGCACACAAGTAGATAGGTACAGAGGGAAAGCTTCATACAAACGGCTCGCTGTATAGGTACACTCACACAAACACTCACCAACTGTTCACGGACGCCCGCGATTTATCAATGTATGTATTAGAACTACATCGATGCCGGCCTGCGTCTAACCTCCAACCAGCTCAGTTGGATGACAAACGTGCGCATATGTGTGCGTGTACCTACAGCGGGCCGCTTGTAGAAGCTTCGCCTCTTTATACCTATCTTCTCGTGTGATTATTAGCTTGATCGTTAGAAAGCTGCGAACTATTTCTATCGTTACTAGTTGGCATATTATGCCCTTCATAGCCTAATGCTTCTATATCTCGCGGTCATAAAACAGAAAATAAGGTAAGGGGCTGCATTATGTTTTTCTCAAAAATCTCTTGAACCCCAAGACTAACAGCTTTGCTTCCATATAATAAAATTAAGTACTAAAAATAAGCTTTTCATTGAAATAGGTTTCATTTGTGTTGAGTAGGTAGACCACTTTGCCCATTCTCCTTTACAAAAATTGATAAAAGTTCTAATCAAATTAAATTTACAAAAGTAAAAGCACTTAATAAAATTCATTACACCAATCCATAGTGAATAATCAGGTATTTTAGTTACTTACAAAGTGTTTCGTTTCATCGCTCTTATTTATAACACTAAAGTAAACCTTTCAACAAAACACACGTGAGCTCAGAAACAAAGCACCTGGTAAAGCAGCCGTAAGATATTACATTCCCTGAAGTAACATAATATTCATAACATAGTGTATGTTATTCTAATGTCAACACGAAAAGTGTAAAAGAAAATAAAAATAATTTTATGTTATTGTGCAATTGTAATTTTAGGACTAATTTGGTAAAAGAAGACGCTTTTACCAAATTAGTTGCGGTTTTAAATCTTTAGTAAAAGTGGCTTGGTAATTAAAAGTTTTAACTAAGTATTTAATTAGGTATTTATTTGAAAACATCGTTATCTTGCAGATTTGTAAATTTTTAAACTTTACATTTAATCATGAAAAGATTAATTCGAAAATAATTATTTAATTATTTACGTCGAAACTTTTTAGTCTAACTGTACAAATACACTTCAACAATATTATAATAACATACATTACATCGTGCGTCACGCTCAAGTTTTTATTCAAGATTATTTATAACTTCACTTTAGGCGAAAACTAGTCTCTTATACCTATGCTGTTCAAAGTATAAAGCAAAATACATAGTTCGGTCACATATATATAGTTCGAAGGGATAGTTAGGTCTCAAAAGACCTCGCGAGGTGTTGGCAGATCCCTACCCTCACTACGTGGACAAAGTTGCAAGGAGTCGCCGGATACAAGCGCCACAAGATCGAGGCGTGTTGAAGTCCCTAAAAAAAGCTATGTCCAGCAGTGAACGTCGATCGGTAGACGAAGAAGATTTTTTCATGTACTTACCCTTACTACGGTTTATTCCTGAAAACGATATAACATATAAATTGCGTCGAATCATAACAGAGGAGTAGGTATAATCTGCTTTCTCTGATCAAAAGCCTAATGAAGTACGCATTCACATATAAACCCAAAATTCTTGCTCATACACATATATACATACACAATACATACACAATATTCGTGTAGCCATCATAATATAATATGTCAAATAAAATAGGTGACTGAAATTTGATCGTTATTACAAACAACATAGGGATCGTGATCGCGTATGTAATTTTATAAATCTGTTGACTGTACACGTAATTTCCACACGTGTAACTTCAATTATTATTTATTTACAGATTATAGATTATCCTTAGTTTGAAAACAAAGATAAGGGCAAGGTTTGCGTTTAGATGAAAAAGCCTATTTGGTTTTGTATCCGTGAATTTTATTAATAACAATCGGACACCCGCGACTTCGTTCGCGTGAATATATATTGGTTTTTAAAAATCCCGTAGGAATCACACACACACACAGACACACACACACACACACACACACACACACACACACACACACACACACACACACACACACACACACACACACACACACACACACACACACACACACACACACACACACACACACACACACAAACTTTCGCCTTTATAATATTATTGTGATATTAATACTTAGTAATTAATAGTAATAAAATAACAATATATGACTTGTAAATGTAAAATTTCATTACAACTATTAAAAACACAGTTAACAAAGAAAAACAAACAAGACGGACATAGGCTACTTTTTATTCCGGAAAATTAAAGAGTTCCCACGGGATTCTTAAAGGTCAATCCGTCTAACCTAACCTAAAATTTATAATTTTGGTACAGAGGTAGCTTGCTTCCAGAAATTGACATATTCAACTTTTATCCCGGAAAAGCAAATAGTTCCCACATCATTTTAAAAAACATAATCCACTTCTAAGTAAAAGTAAGAGCCTATATTCTTTTTTTAAAGTGCCATTCTTCTTTCGAAGGTCGGCGCTCATTAAAGCAACTTGTATCTTCGATACCAAGGCTCTGAATGAACGGGTGCTTTTTCCAAACTTCTTACAACACACTTCGTTTTTCTTGCTATCTATGTATTTAAACGTAAAGCTTTCAGATGGTTTTGTTATTGCGCCAAGAACGAAAACTGGAAGTTACGTTAACAACCTGGTTCGACTTATTTGCTGCAAAGTTTAATAAAACTTTGCAGCAAATAAGTCGAACCAGGGTGTGATTTTTCAAAGAATATGATACAAGCATATACCTATTAATAATATTAAAAAAAGCTGTGATAGCCTAGTGGTTAGGACAACCGACTTCTAATCGGAGGTCGTGGGTTCGATCCCGGGGCACGCACCTCTAACTTTTCGGAGTTATGTGCGTTTTAAGTATTTAAATATCACTTGCTTTAACGGTGAAGGAAAACATCGTGAGGAAACCTGCATGCCTGAGAGTTCTCCATAACGTTCTCAAAGGTGTGTGAAGTCTGCCAATCCGCTTGGCCAGCGTGGTAGACTATGGCCAAAACCCTTCTCACTCTGAGAGGAGACCCGTGCTCTGTAGTGAGCCGGTAATGGGTTGATCATGATGATGATGATGATGTATTTAAACGTAAAGCTTTCAGACGATTTTGTTATTGCGCCAAGAACGAAAACTGGAAGTTACGTTAACAAACTAAATCTTTTTCCTCGAGCGTTCGTTTGCTATACCTACTCGTACGTTCGCAATTCCGTGCCAAATATTTCTTTCACCCGGCAACTATTCCTACACCGCTCGCAGTTGAGACCACAACGAAGAATACTAAAAGGAAAATGCGAACGGGTAAAATAAACAGCATTTGTAGTCGGTACAGCGAAACGTTATATTAGATTACCTTTGCCGTGCTGCGCGTGTGTTCCGTGCCTAAGTCGGTTTGGCTCCGCCTCAATAATTCAGCTCCGACACTTTTTATATTGTGCGATAAAATTAGCTACTATACGACAGCAGATAAATTTTTATATCAGTTTGACCAAGTATCAAAACAGGAGGAGATTTGCAAATCGGCGTATGTACATGCATATATTGTTTCTTTGCAGTGTATGTACACCAACATCGCTCATATTTCTGAACTGATTTGCGTGTGATTTGCATTTTAATATTGTATAGAGAAAATTTGCCATCTCAATATGGACCTTCGGGTCTGTCTAATCCACCCATTCATAGTTACCGAAAAGTTAAATGAATCTCGATTTTTTAAATTACGTCACAATATTTGAACAGCACTACAATTAAATGTCAAAAAGTGTCTCAATTTAAACGTACGACATAAGTTTCGATAATTTATCGTGTCGAAGACGGGTCGTCGACGGGTTATCGCTTAACCGGATTATATTTTACGTACGTGATTACGAGGTTCGCAAAGAAAATGTTTTTACTATTTTTTCATAACTACAAAATGAATATAATTGATATGAAGATAAAAGAGAAATGGTTTTTTTAGACCGACTATTGTAATATTATTATACTTTTTCTCTTAAAATTTCATTTTGGGTTAACTTAATAAATACCCGTTCATAACCGGGGGGGGGGGGGTTATAAAATGAGTGATCTGCAGGCTAATTTTTATCTCGGATATATTTTTTTCTCTGCTCAAAAAATAAAAACTACTGATATTAGACACAACATTATAGATTTATGTATACATTTTCACGGCCTAACTGTATAATCGATTTTCACGGAATTTGGCACAGAGATAGCTTGCATCCCGGAGACGGACATACGCTACTTTCATACTGGGTTATAAAAAAGTGGCCACTGATTTATAAAAAAACCCTAATTTAACGCGGATGAAGTTGCGGGCTTTAAGTATTATAAATATTTGTTTAAGTAAATAGAACATATCTATACTATCATAAAATATTCGGTCCGAAGATAATTTCACAGTGATTAAGTTTAGATCAAGATTAAGTGCCTTTACCCTAACAATAAGTTGTATAAGAATATGTCGTGATAATATGTATCATGTATATAGGTATGTGCAGATATTTAAAATGGCGAATGAAATAAAAATTACAATAGAACATGTTCGTAGAAGTAGAGAAAATACCTTGTCATATAAATAAATAAATAATTAATCTACAAAATAATTATTTACATTCGGTCATAACATGTAACTAATTACAGGTTAATATTAATAATATTATATACAGTTTGATAAATATGAAATCTTAAAATCGCAAATAATTTGCGTCAAAACAAACAATTTTAGAGCATTTTACATTTTGTAGCTATTCTCTGACCGATAAGCTTACAATTAAAATTAAGCTCTCTATTGAGCTGCCCAAAAAAATTACAAAATATCTGCAACTTAAGATCTCAAATGAAATCAATTAACATTAATCAAGTTCAAACTGACACTTGCTAAAATATGTATAAGTTTGATTTTTTAATATTCAAATAATAATCATTATAATCATCTTCGTTTGTATCAGGAGCGCTCGAAATAAACTCATTTAAAGTTAAAGATTGGAAACTGAGTGCTTAGTCTCAGTTTGGAGCGCTCCAAAACTTTATAGCATACTATAAGTATACTGATCGAATCACAATGACTTCAGAGTAAAATGGACCTAAATAAGAGTCTTTGGGTTCATTTTGCTCTGAAGTCATTTGTGATTCGATCAATAGTATACTTATAGTATACTTTTAATTTTGGAGCGCTTCAAACTGAGACTAAGCACTCTGGTTACAAGTATAAAACATACATAATTATATGAACAATAATTACGATCTCATATCTATCTAGGTATTATGTCTTCTTAATCTTTTAACTCTATAATATTCTAATATTCTTTTGTATATTCTACGGATATGTTACAGCTGTACATTTTATACAAACATTCCCCACACTTACGACCCTTGGACGGCAGGAGTCGGCTCGCGAGTCGCGACTACTTTGTAAGGATCATTAGCCCCTGAAACACTGGACAAGCAAGTTTTATAGGCTCTAATATAATTGTGCTTTATCTTATAAATAAATGGAGAACTTTCATGTAATTATATCATTTTTTAAATCTTCAAGTAGATACGCTGGATCATGAAATTAATATTTAAAAGAACAATAAAAACGACTGCGTAAATGGCGAAGTTGAAATAAAAACATAACCCATATTAGCCATGATGAACATGACTAATATTCCCATTTCCCCTCCAGTTAAATAAAAACTTATACTAGGAGTGGGTACGACAATTATGTAACGGGTGGAGTTTGAATCGTCCACCTCACGGTCTTCGATCCGCGACCGCAAACCGTTGCGCTATTGAGGCTCAGATTTGATGATTGAAGCAATGTAGTAGGATCAAGTTCGTTACTACGGCAGCAGAATTACAAGTAACTAGATTCGGTCGGTCGACCGAGCGCTCTCTCTAAAATTAAAAAGCCAAAACCACCCAGTAACTTTCCTCCGTCAGCAACAAAGCCGTGGTTAACAGCCACTGTAGTGATAGAGCGCTGGAGTTAATTAGGTTAGGGGGAGTGGTGTAAACACTTAAAGTGGCGTAGTTTGGAGTTTGAACAACCCTTCTGGATGTTTACTTTGACGACAGAATGCGCTCGTGGAAGCCGACCGAGCTCCGGCTTCATCATCGTAAAATTAGAAAATGCTAAATGCTATGCAAATTTTTTGGCGCAGCACAATATCTACCAAAAATTTTGTCAGCGCCTGACCTGAAATAAAAATCTCCATGGAACATAATCTAATGTAAAGTACGGGTACAGTCGTCGTGACCACGATCCATGTAACTGGATCGAAATTACGACAAACAAACAAACATTTTTATCGTGGTATGTACCCGTAGTTCGATCAAGAAATAAGCCATAAATCATTGCTCTATGGAACATAATATTATTTTCCAATTTTGGTACATTTTTATATTGATATTTGATTTTTTTATTTAAGTATCAATGAAAAATTTTGCTTTGTTTGGTATCAACATAGCTGAATAGCTTTATAATAATATCTATGATATTTATAGTTAATAATAATAATAATAATCTTTATTAATTAAACTCTTTACAGTATATTCATTGGAATCCTGACCCCTAAACTAGGAAAACCTGTATCTTAGGGGCCTTGATTTGATATGTTACAATAATATGATATAAAATATATAATATTTGATATGTTTAATAACATAGGATTTGAACAATGGAACTTGTTTCAAAATAAGATCTTCGAATAAAAATACTGTTCATGCAATTCGAAATAAAACTTAGCGCGTTTCGAAAGATTTTCATGATAAGTATTATGTTACCCAAATGTAAATGTAATTAAATATATTGTAATATTAAGTAAATATAATTTTTATGGTGCCGCTTTTGTTAAAATAAAGGTATAAAATTATTTTTAATTACTACCATCAATTTAAGAGAAGTCCCAGACGTAGTTACTGCAAGCATTAAAATTAATTCATAGCAATATTCAAGACATCATGTTTTTGATATATTTTGATAAAACTTCAACGAGTAGATAAGTCCCGTCGTGAAAGCGTTCATTAAAACTTGAAATGACCTCCATTCAAGAAATTTGACAGCATTTAAGTGTATGTTCAGACGGACCACATCACGATCGCACCACAGCGGCAAAAATGTCGCCAGGCAGTGATCCTGTGTCTCACTGTAGCTGCCTGAATTGCGGTCATAAATTACAGAATATTGAATGTCGCAAGCGTATGGTTGCTTGCTTGCTGGGACAAATTGTAATATATAAATTTTCCTAGGGATGTGACAAAAATGTTTATGCTGACCAATAGTTATCGACGTGTTCATTTTAAGAATTATTTATGTAAATAAAAATATATTAGGTTTTTTTATATCTATACACAAATGAATACGTAAACATTATACCTACATTAACCTTTAACTATGGACACTTATTTTTTGTAACATTATCATGGACATGGGGTCTCACAGACCCCTAAATTGATTGGCGTCATTTATATTAATATGTAATAAAATTTATTTAAAAAAGCAGTTAAAGTGAATGTAAGGATTATAAATAATAAGATTTTAAAAATATATCAGAAATATTTATTACAAAATACAAATTATTACAATAAAAACGAAAAATATCACTTTTCAGGCTAAATTGGCAGTGAGATCACTTAAAGTTCTATAAAATAATTTTTTCTTTGAAAAATCAATGTTAATGTTATTTTTTATTAAAGTTTGATAAATTTTTATTAAAAAAAATAAAAAAGTTCATTCTCAACTGTAAACAAAAATTTTTTGACAAAGAGTCAATTACCCTTTAATTATGGACATTCAATGGGGGTTTGAGCATTGCAGATATTCACACATTTGTTGGCAGTCTTTCTATGTAGTTTTGGTGGACTAAGGTTACATTTTCTTGGTCTTCTTCTTGAGCTTCGACATCATCTGGAAGAACTTTATCATCAGGCGGATTATCTAAATGCAATGTTTTTGTCGTCTTCTGCTTCCCAATCGTTTCTTATACAGGCATTTTTGAACCAGAAGTATTTGGTTTATTATTTTTGACCATTTTGAACCTAAAATCTAAAACAAAAGTAAGAATATAAAAATATTGTTTCAACAAGAACTATGGACATGGGGTCTCACAGACCCCGTTTAAACTTTAAATACGTGTTACTTACGTATATGGCACCGGATAGCGCAACTTCCTCCTTCGTCGAGCGTTTGGTGACTTAACTCGAAGCTACTGAAACGGTCACTCGCGTGGGGTGGCGGGAAATATGTTATTTTAAGAAATCAACAAGAGCCAAAGGTCTGTGAGACCCCGTGTCCACAGTTAAAGGTTAAAAATGTCGATTTGTAATCATATCGAAGTCATAAGAAATTAAAAAAATGATATTACATCTTATATTCATTCTGTTGGGTAGGGCACATAGATCGAAGAACCGATGGACGTCGGGGTCCCAAATTACTCGAATGGCGACTCCGAAAATCGTTGAAAGACCGCTCTCTAGGTGGATACAAACGGCACAAGATCCTGTTCTGAAGTGATCCTTGCAAGAGTCTGACCAACTGAGAGTCCAGCAGTGGTCGAGCATTACCTCTATCGATTGATATGACGACGACCGGCGACGATTCATCCAGTAGCTAAATAAACGTAATTAAAAAAAACAATATTACTTTTTACTTAATTACGCGTTCTCACATTACAATTTTGTGCCCGGCGTCAATTTTTAGCTGCGATGTGTTTGCGGCACGTCTGCAACGACCCTTATACCTTGTTTATAATTCTAATAATCCCGTCGTCAAGTTTGAAATACGCTCGTCCGAATTTCGTCGAGGATTTATTAATATTAATTTGCTCCCAGGGAAATTCCTGCGTTATCCAGCCTTTCCGTACAGATTCGTGCGGTCTAGAGAGGTCACCTCGCCGCGTGCTGGGTGGCGATGAGTAGCAGGAGCGTCGCGAGGAGTACACTCACGTAGCTGGTTGTGGTCTTCACGCCGCTCTGCAGTTCCGCAAGGCTCGAGCCTGGGAACAAAGAGTAATATTTAACAAATCATTGTCAACCCATTACAAGTCACGGCAAATAAGTCGTCAGACCTTCAATAGAAGCCGAAAATGAGGTATCTCGGGTGGTGAGGGGGTCGCGGGGAGGGCGTGGGGATCGTTCGTAAGCACTGATTAGCTCTCGTGGATCCCTCGTAAGCGCTGATTGACTCTACAATCGTATTGTGCCCCGCTCACTCGTACGACGCTGCGCGCACTTGAAGCTCAGCGCTCGACTTACATGCCGGGGGTTATACCGGCCTCTCAGATTGAGAAGGGTTTAGTCTACCACGCTGTAGCTGGCCAAGTGTGGATTGACAAACTTCACACGTCTTTGAGAACGTTATGGAGTACTCTCGGGCGTGCAGGTTTCTTCACGATGTTTTCCTTCGCTGTTAAAGTTAAGTGATATTTAATTGATTAAAACGCACATAACTTCGAAAAGTTAGAAGTGCTTGCCGGTTGCTCGAACTCAGTCCTTTTTCGGTACGCTTCCTCTCATACCTCCTCAATACACATAAATGACGACCTCCCTGGTGCAGTGGTGAGCGTTATGTTCTTATAAGTGTGAGGTCTACCAGATGTCATTATCTCAGGCATTTCACTACGCTTTACAGTGCCTGATCTTTATCTCACCCGTAGTAACTTTACTAACTAGTCCGTGCTTGTAATTAGGACGCAGCGTCCCCTCTGTAGTCCGAAAAACTATCTCTGTCAGCATATTGGTCAGTATAAGTCAGTAAGTATTTCAGGCATTTCGGCACGCTTTACAGGCGCCTGATCCGTCTAGTCTTTATCTCTAACCCGTTATTACGAACTTCACCAGTCCGTGCTTGTAATTACGACGCTGCGTCCCCTCTGTTATAGTCCGAAACGCTTCCTTTGTCATCTTATACGTCTCTGTAATCTAGCAAGAAGTTTGTCGCATCCTGTCGTAGTAACGTCGTCAACTTCCTCTCACCCTCACTGTGAGCGGGGCATTTACACAATGCATTCGCCTACCGCTTGCTTAATGACTTGTAGTTGGTGTAATTTGAGTTTAACATGCATAGTGCATTGTGCGGTTGCTGTTACGAGATAATGCCGGGGTAAAATGCATAGGGAACGAAATTTTATTTACTAATTTGAGATGAAATTATTTGTTAATTTGTTAATGCTGATACCATATTTTAAGTGTATAAATAAATATAGGTACCTATTTACCTGCATCGTTTTGATAAAATGTGCATATAATAAACAATATTTTTCTCGTGTTTGAGTTCCCCTTACCCTCTTTTTACGTCGGATGTTAAAAAAAACGCATTAATATCACTGTAAATACCTACCCATTATGCGTCTAAGATCCCTAACGCAGCTAGCAAAATAGCTGAATAACTTTATCGTTAACTGTTGATTTTGATAAAGCATGTCTAAGAACCAACACTAGAAAAACCTACTTTAATATACAAAAACCGCATTAAAATCGGTCACCCGTAAGCGCTACGGTGCCCTAGACAGACACAGAGACACACAGCGGTCAAACTTATAATACCCCTTCGTTTGCGTCGGTGGTTAAAAATAGACATTTCCCTATGCATCGAAAGAGATATCTTTCGTTCCGCTGTTACGGTATAGTGACAGAGATATGCTGAACCCTTAAGACTTTTGGAAAAACTACATTGAGCTTCTAATAAATATTTAAGCAATGAATTCAAAAAATGTACACGCAAAGGCCCTGTTAAGGGTGAAAGTTTTTTTAGATTGCGGCCCGCACGCTCTCAAGTTAGCCAAGTTTCCTGGTGGAACGGAATCGAGGAGACCTCATTTGCATAGTATGAAATTTTAAGAGGCTTAACCCCGGAGTACCATCAAAATTATAATATTATTAAACTTTGCAGCAAATAAGTCGAACCAGGGTGTGATTTTTCAAAGAATATGATACAAGCATATACCTATCAATAATATTAAAAAAGCTATGATAGCCTAGTGGTTAGGACAACCGACTTCTAATCGGAGGTCGTATGTTCGATCCCGGGGCACGCACCTCTAACTTTTCGGAGTTATGTGCGTTTTAAGTATTTAAATATCACTTGCTTTAACGGTGAAGGAAAACATCGTGAGGAAACCTGCATGCCTGAGAGTTCTCCATAACGTTCTCAAAGGTGTGTGAAGTCTGCCAATCCGCTTGGCCAGCGTGGTAGACTATGGCCAAAACCCTTCTCACTCTGAGAGGAGACCCGTGCTCTGTAGTGAGCCGGTAATGGGTTGATCATGATGATGATGATATACCTATTATATGCATGATGTGTTTACTTTCAAAATTATTTATGTGCATTGTATGACCTGAAGTTGTATGTATGCTAAGTTAAGATGTATGTATGTAAATCGCTAGTAAAACCAAAAAATAAAATGATGATTTCCAGCAGATTTTTAGTGACTTGCAAGATTGATGATATTGCTTTATAACCCCCGACGCAAAAACGACGGGGTGTTATAAGTTTGACGTGTCTGTGTGTGTGTGTGTGTGTGTGTGTGTGTGTGTGTGTGTCTGTCTGTTCCCCTGTGGCGCTCAAACGGGTGGACCGATTTGAATGCGGTTTTTTTTGTTTGAAAGGTGAATTAGTCGAGAGTGTTGTTAGCTATGTTTGATGAAAATCGGTCCAAGATGGCCGCCGCTACAAAATGGCGGATTACATATTTTATCACAACGCCTTCAATATGGGTATCAAATGAAAGGACTTGACTAGTAGAATAGCACTATGCAAATCCAAGATGGCCGCCACCACAAAATGGCGAATGTCGGGGGTTTTTTAAATTTTTTATTTACACTTGTAACTTAATTATTTATATTGGAATTATCCTGATTTTCTTATCCAGTCCAAAAAGGATAGGTAGGTACATGGTTATCGTCGCATAACTCTATTTGAAACAATGTATGGCAAAAGCTTCGATTTTTACACGACTTCAGTGTTTTATGTCTACGGAGCTATCTGAAGCCAAACCAGTGTCTTCTATTGGTTTGTTAAGAAGAGAAGTAATTCCCTTAAATAAAGATTAATTAAAATTCATCGACAGAATCAAACGAAGACCGCAGCGATTTCTTCAAACTCTCACACATGCGTACTCACACACACATTCACACACGCGCACATTGCAAAGACAGACAAACGTTTATAAGCCCACTTATTATACGTACCTAACTAATAAATGAATAAGTTGCATGTTTTATTGTCGATTTTCATTTTTAAGTTATTTTCACGTAAGGAAGTGATTTCCACAACACGCGGGAATCCTACTGTGAAAATCACCGTTCCCCTATCTAGTACATATCTATATTGTACTAATTGTTGTAGTGATTTGAATAAATAAAATTTCGTTCTATATATACATACAAAATGAAAACTAGCAGAGTACTAAATCCCCACCACGAGGTAGGTATCGAATCGTAAATTAATGCAGTCGCATCCGTTATCAGATTTTACGATTCAACGCTGTTCCGGCTAACAAGTAAATATTCAGTGGACACCTGACTGTATAAGGGGCATTATACACTAGCTGTAACCCCGTTTATTATGAGGAGGCTCTCTCGAGCGCTACCGAGTACGCTCCATACAAACGACCTAATTCTTATTTTGTTACTAGCCAATCGAACGCATTGAAATCTTTTATAGACATGTTTTACATATTTACCTAATATCTGTGTCTCTGTTTTATTAGTGTAGTAAAGTAGTATGAATTTCTTGGCAAAAAACTACAATTTTATCGGCCCGAGCCGTCACCTCGAATCCGGGGCCTCGCAATCCGAACAAACTAGCCGCTAGATCAATGAGGTAGTCATTTTTTTTTTAATTCAACTACAAGTTAGCCCTTGACTGTAATCTCACCTGATGGTAAGTGATGATGCAGTCTAAGATGGAAGCGGGCTAACTTGGAAGAGGTATGCAATATGCGCATCTTGCATACCCCTGATCGGTTTCTACACGGCATCGTACCGGAACGCTAAATCGCTTGGCGGCACGGCTTTGCCGGTAGGTGGTAACCAACCACGGCTTAAGCCTCCCACCAGACCAGACCAGAGACAATTTAGAAATTATAAAATAGTTATTTATATGCAACAGTTGTATAATAAGGGGTATTACAATACGAATGTGATAACAGTGTCACATGAGTGTTAACAGTTGCATACAAAACTTTATCGACACCCATAACATAACAGTTAGCTTATTGCCCAATGTCCTAATAACCATAATATCATCCAAAGGAGTGCTATTATGAAAACAGATTGTATAAATAATGTTGTACTGAATTTCATAATAACACACCTTTGGATGATATTATGGTTATCAGGACATTGGGTGTTTTAATGTTGGCAATAAGCTAACTGTTTCAGAATCTTTTATAGAGGATTTAAAGCATGGGTGTAGATATTATTATTGATAATATTATGATACCGAACACGATAATATGTATACATATTGATATACCGTAGTTTGACAGTAAAATCGTTCGCAGAATACCTAACAGCATCATACAATTCATATTATTATTCGAGAGAACCATATTTGAATATCTACCGCTCGCTGTCGCAACTAGGCCACCCGACTCACCTAAGCTTGTGCTTTCAACTTTTCATTCTTATTTCCTAGGTATAGGTATTTGAATATCGAACTTTTCATACAAGAAGTACTATATTCATGTCCTCCCGAGCCGGAGACTAGCCAACTATGCGGGAGATATTATGGTGCAAAAATATGCGCATACATAGGTGCACTCTCTATTCCTTCACTCTCTAGTGAAAAGATAAACTGGATTGAGGGACAAACTTATTTTTGCGGTTGGAAAATTGTTGTCCTTTAAATACATCGACAAAGCTAAGATGTATCAAGATTATACCGATGATACTGTATTAAGATGATATCATCTAAAGAAGTGTTATTATGAAAACGGATGATATAATGTTGTACTGAATTTCATAATAACACTCTTTTGGAGAATATTATGGTTATAAGGATATTGGGTGTTTTGATGTTGGCAATAAACTCTTTCAGAATCTTTTATAGAGGACTAGTTGAAGTACCAATTTTCATGAATATAACTTGAAAAATGACGGACTTTCATACAAACTTTCATCCCCTATTTAACCCCCTTAGGGGTGGAATTTGTAATAATCATTTCTTAGCGTGCCTACGTCATAAAAGGAAGCTACTGTGAAAATTTCAAGTTTTTAGCTTCAGTGGTTTAGGCTGTGCGTTGATGATCAGTCAGTCAGTCAGGACCAGCCTCTTTATATTATTATAGATAGATTTAAAGCTTGGGTGTAGATAAAAATAATTGAGAACACGTTGAGCCAGAGAATTATGCAACATCATGCAATGTAAATTATGCATTCGGAATTGTGTGCATTCAATTCGGAATTTGGCGCACGTCGCATACATCGCATCGCGTCACAATTCCAAGGGATCAACTCTCATTACAGAACGGTAAACAGCTGGATACTGTCGCACGTTCCCCGCCTATTTGAATGATTCGCTTGAATTACCTATATGAATTTACTGATGACAATACCTACTACCTACAACCACACGAGTAGATAGGTACAGAGGGGAAGCTTCTCCAAGCGGCCCGCTATAGGTACACTCACACAAACACACTCACCAACGGTTCACGGACTCCCGCGGACGCCCGCGTCTGACCTCGAACCACACGAGTAGATAGGTACAGAGGAGAAGCTTCCACAAGCGGCCCGCTGTAGGTACACTCACACATATGCGCACGTTTGTCACCCAACTGAACCGGTTGGGGGACCGAGCGGGCGTCCCTGAACCGTTGGTGAGTGTGTTTGTGTGAGTGTACCTACAGCGGGCCGTTTGTATGAAGCTTCCCCTCTGTACCTATCTACTCGTGGGCTCCAACCATAATATGTTTATAATTTTTTTGACGTGATAATGTGATTACGTGATATCGATGAACGCCGTCTACACGCACGAAAAAGCATGACTTATTGTCACATACCGCGTGCCAGCGAGAGTGCGGAACAAGCAATAGAGAGGTAATGTTTTCTTATGACGTTATCACGTAAAATTATCGTCCTTAAATCGACTTTACAGACAACCAATTTTTTTAAAGAAGCCTAGTGGCTAGTTACCAGCCTACCGGCAAAGTCGTTCCGGTACGATGCCGGGTAGAAACCGATGAGGTGTAGGGGTTTAATGAAAAACTGTCACACTAATTATTATTAGCCCGCTTCCGTCTTAGACTGCATCGTCACTTACTAGGTGAGATCGCAGTCTTGTCGCAACTCGCAGATGAAGTAAAAAAAAGTTCTATAGTCTGATTTTTAATTGGATAGAATTCTGACAGTTGTCATTTAAAAATAGAATGAGTTATTTGTATGAAAAACAGGATGCCACCTGAAGTTCTATTTTACCCCAAACTAAAGTACCTGAAGTATCTGTCAAGCATTTGTGATATCTATGCACATGAGGCAATTGATTTTTATATAAGTAATGAATTTATTATCTTTTTTGTGGGAACTGTTTTAGCTCTGGTAACATCAAAAAACGTCAGAATTCCACGGAATTAAAAATCAGAGTATAGCGGTGGATATAGATGGATATAGCGGTGGATTAGATGAGCTATCTCAAAGGTTGAAATCACCCTAACTATTGCCAGCCTTCGTAAGGAGACGGCACGATTATGTAGGTACAACAAAAGAGTCCTATACAAGTATAAATTAAAAAATTAAAAACCCCCGACACTGACCATTTTGTGGTGGCGGCCATCTTGGATTTGCATAGTGATATTCTACTAGTCAAGCCCTTTCATTTGATACCCATATTGAGGGTGTTGTGATAAAATATGTAATCCGTCATTTTGTAGCGGCGGCCATCTTGGACCGATTTTCATCAAACATAGCTAAAAACACTCTCGACTAATTAGCCTTTCAAACAAAAAAAACCGCATTCAAATCGGTCCACCCGTTTGAGCGCTACAGGGGAACAGACAGACACACACACACACACACACACACACACACACACACACACACACACACACACACACACACACACACACACACACACACACGTCAAACTTATAATACCCCGTCGTTTTTGCGTCGGGGGTTAAAAAGTGCGTCTTAAGAAGAGTACCTTGTAAAACATGGACTCTCGCGAAGGTCCTCATCGCCTGAGGCGCTTCCAGGGCGCAGGTGTAGTTGCCCGCGTCCTCCACTTTCAGTCGCGCCACCTGCGGAACAAAGTGTATTAGAGCGTTTCAACACCATTCGACACGATATAATATCGCATGGATATCTGATACGCACACACATACACACACACACACAGACACACACCACAAACACACATATTTTATCAATACAATACGACACGATACGATATGCGATATTGCATGTCTATCAGTAGCAAACGCCGATCCGACATTTGATACTCACACACATACATTTATATTAACACCCTCGACATTTTCAGCTAACTACCACTAATGAAGACATCGCTATACGTGTAACGAAGCGTCAGTCACGCTCGCAAGTTGTAATGATGCGCTGCAGCCCAACCACAATCAGAATTATTCTCTTTCACGGCTTTTGCACAACTTTGTCGATGACAAAGATTCGTGAAAGCGTTGTCGCACTGACTGGGCTTGGGCTGCTGGAACTACTGGAAACCATCATATTATGTAATGTAACTTCGTATGATAACTAATGATAACTAAGTGTGGTATATTATACAAAACCCTTTCTGAAAGTATGTAGATTACGACGGAGAAAAAATCATCAAAATCGATTCATTGATTTTTGAAATAATCGCGAACATACACATACAAACGGATCAAATACAGAACCTCCTTTTTTGAAGTCGGTTAATAAAGTCAAATGGCGCATACATATTAAAGCAATTCAATGTAGGTACCTACGTAGTAGAATGTAATGTCGTGCCCCGATATCGGATCGGACAGCGTTAAAGAACTCTTAACAGAAAGTAATGCCACTCACTACTTCGTAAATAAAGTCGCTTAATAATACCGTACGAGAAAAATACTGGCGCCCGTAAACGAAAATGTAATATAAGTGAAAAAAATGTTACGCGTGTAAAAAATGTATGAACTCATAATGCAAGGCGCTTGACGTTATATTTTAAGCTTATGTCGGCAGGGTGGAGTCTACGTTTTTGTTAAAGGTAATCGCATATCTACTAAGAGATTATTCGTAAGATCCGCTAGAGCTGCAAGAGATGCAAGTGAATTAGTCGGGAGTGTTCTTAGCTATGTTTGATGAAAATCGGTCCAAGATGGCCGCTGCCACAAAATGGAGGATTAAATATTTTTTCACAACTCCCTCAATATGGGCATGGGCATCAAATGAAAGAACTAGACTAATAGAATGCAACGCAACGAATGCACAATACAAATCCAAGACGACCACCACTACAAAACGGCGGATGTCGGGATTTTTTAAATTTTTAATTTATACTTGCCATACCTCTAAAAACGAAGTTCAGGCTGTGAAAGATATGAACTAAAAAATAGAAGAGTTTTATCACCAGGTGATCATTCCCACGCGGGCTTTCAAATTTAGAACTCGGCCGATATAGGAGACGTGTTTTAAGCTGTGTACCCACGCATGAGTGAAAGTTTTGTTTGACAACAGCCAACAGCAAATATTTAATCGTGAAAACCCCCATTTATTTTAGATCTTGGATTTTGTGGATATCCTATAGAAATTTTGGAAACTCACCTACCAGAAACTAACGGCACTTTTCGCTACTTCGTATTTTGAAACCAATATTATGTTGTTCAAAAAGTGTAAATTTACTAAGAGGTTATCCTAGGTCTAGTGGTAAGCGGTGATATATCATACATCGTGAGGAAACATCGTGAGGAAACCTATGTTATGCCTGGTAGTTCTAACATAATGTTCTCAAAGGCGTGTGAAATCTACCAATCCGCACTTGGCCAGCGTGGTAGACTATAGCCTAAATCCTTCTCATTCTGAGAGCAGAGTGCTTAGTCTAAGTTTGAAGCGCTCCAAAACTAAAAGTATACTAGAAGTATACTATTGATCGAATCACAAATGACTTCAGAGCAAAATGAACCCAAAGACTCTTATTTTAGGTCCATTTTACTCTGAAGTCATGGTGATTGTATCAATAGTATACTTATAGTATTCTAAAAAGTTTTGGTGCGCTCCAAACTGAGACTAAGCACTCTGTTCCCTGTAGTGGACCGGTAATGGGTTGATAATGATGATGATATAACGACATTATGCACATTTTACCGATGTACCTACATATATAGGTCAGTACTAAGCCTTAGGTAAGGTAAACCGATAACCACATATTATCAGTAACTACCTACGCACAACGTATAATTCTCCCGATATCATAATATTATATGGGTGGTACTTTGCCGTCGATAAAGTTTTAACGACGATGAATAATATTTTCAACATCATATTAAATAACTACCTACAGAGAGATGTAATATTACTGGAGGTGCAAACTTCATCATAATATTATATCAAGCATCAAAAAAACGCCCCCTCCTAATGATAACAAAATGCCATTCAAATGTAGTCCATCTTTCTAGATACAGATAGACTACATTATTTGTATGGCATGCCAACTGCAAAATGTCAGGTTGGTTGGATGCAGTTCTATTGCAGTTTTGTCAACTGCATTGCATATATCGTTCGACTGAGCAATCCATGCAATTAGAACACTATAACGTCAGCGTAAAGTGGTCTTATATTCCCTTATTTTAGTGTCGCAAATTCAGTACTATTGATTTTTATTTCGCTAATTTGACGCTTTGGGCGCTGGCTGTATGGATGAACTTGGACTTTAAATCAATACAGATGAGGTCCATTTTACTTTGACGTTAGTGTTTCGATACTCCAAGTGTATCAACGCTGTCGAGATGTGCAAAGTCCCTTATGCCGACTTTGTACATTGTGGCAACGATGATCGAAATTCGAGTATTGAAACACAGTGAATTCAAAGTGAAATGGACCTAAAACGGCTTGTTTTAAAGTCTACAGCCAGCGCCTCATGCGGAAATTTTGAACGTAAATATTCGAACTACTGAATTACGACTTTAAAATAGGAGCATTTGGGTTCATTTTGCTCTTATATTAAAGTTATTCGATATTCGAATTCTAGTACCGTTTTCGAGGTGTGCAAGCTCGTATACATGCAGTATGCTTAGTACGACTTTGTACGTCATTACTTTATACACTTTTTACATTTCTTGCAACTTCTGGGAGCCGCGTTCGACACGCTGACGTCACGCGTTATATTTGTCTCAACCTCCACTTTTTGTCTTTTACGTATTCAGCGATTCAATTTAGGAAAGGGAATGAAGGGTGCGCGATTTTTATCCCTACGCCGGTACCGTGATAGCGAAATTGTGCTCCCTTTACGCGCTCGCTTACGCTTTGAACACATTTTGTTTTACTATTTGTATAATAAAACCATACAAGAAAATTTCCGCCCTAAAGACCTTACAGTCTCCCGAATAATATGCCTGTGACGTATAGACAGAAGGTACCAGAATAAAACGTAGATAACAGATTGTATAATGGGGGATGTCAATATTATCATCATCAATATAAAATTCTAGCTTTTGCCCGCGTTGTCTGAGTGGAGTTAGGTTTTCTAAAACATTGCGAAAACCCGGGATAACAAGTATAAATAAATTAAAAATTTAAAAAACCCCAACATTCGCCATTTTGTGGTGGCGGCCATCTTGGATTTGCATACTGCTATTTATTCTACTAGTCAAGCCCTTTGATACCCATATTGAGGGAGATGTGACAAAATCTGTAATCCGCCATTTTGTGGGGGGCGACCATCTTGGACCGATTTTCATCAAACATACTTAACACTCCCGAGTCCCGACTAATTCACTTTTCAAACAAAAAAACCGCATTCAAATCGGTTTACGCGATTGAGCACTACGGTGGAACAGACAGACATACACACACACACAGACGCGTCAAACTTATAACACCTCGTCGTCTTTCGTCGTGGGTTAAATATACTAGCTGTTGCCCGCGTCGTCCGAGTGGAGTTAGGTTTTCTAAAACCTTAGGAAGGCCCGGGATAAAAGTATCCTATTGTAGCGGAAAATGAAACAAGTGGCTACATCTTGAATACAATAACTCCGTATATTTTGTGATAAACAATACAACAATAAATGGACCAAAAGGATTTTAGGGCTCCGGTCCGGACAGGAGATTACTCAGGTATATGCACAGTACAAGGAACAGAATTGAAGTGTCCTCTCGTAGCTAATTCTCGGTTGCGGCTTCGTAATTCGAATTCTTAAAATGTTCTCATTGACAAACTCTTTTCTTCTGGTGTAATTGGCCAGCGCACACGAATTAACAGAGGTTGCATACCTCGACATCACCCCCCTACGGAGTAAAAAAGAGAAAAAAGAAAAATTAATAATTTGTTAATCATTAAGCTGCTTGATAGGGAATACAAAAACGAACTCTACGACCGGAGCGAGTAGTGACAGCAGGACGGGACGATTGCAAGGGCGAATCGTCTTGATGAGGCTGTAAAATATAAGCCGGCTTAAGGCGATCTATTGCTACATTTACTTGTTTGCCTTTTATACTAAGTTTAAAAAATTTTTCATTACGCTCTAATACCTTGAACGGGCCAGTGTATGGCTGTTCAAAAGGTTTTTTAGCTGCCCCTCGACGCAAGAAAACATGATCTGCAGAGGCTAAGTCCTTCGGAATGTAAAAAATTGTTTTACCATGTTTCGAAGAAGGAGTCGGAACTAACTCGGCCATATGCGCGCGAAGTCTATCGGCAAAATACGCCGGGTCCGAAACGCGATCGTTAGCAGGCGGGTTAAAAAACGCACCTGGTAATCGCAAAGGTTCTCCGAAAACAAGTTCAGCACTTGACGCACCGAGGTCTTCTTTCCATGCGCTCCTGATACCTAGGAGTACCAATGGTAATACCTCGGTCCATTGCGGATTTGCGTGGCACGCAATGGCTGCCTTGAGCTGTCGGTGAAAACGCTCCACCATACCGTTGCATTGCGGGTGATAAGCTGTCGTCATGCGATGCTGCGCACCAGTCAACTCAACGATTTTCGCGAAGAGATGCGAACTGAACTGGGAACCTCGGTCTGAAATGATAGAAGAAGGGCACCCAAATCTCGCCACCCAGCCATCTAAGAAGACTCTGGCACACGTTTCCGCAGTTATATCTAGCATTGGAAATGCTTCAGGCCAACGTGTAAAACGATCAATGGCTGTGAGGCAATATTTAGAGCCAGAGGAATAGGGTAAAGGACCTATAATGTCTACATGCACTACAGAAAAACGCCCAGATGGCAAAGAGAAAGATGTAAACGGAGCAATTGTATGACGAGAAATTTTCGAACGTTGACACGCTTCACACGCTCGCGCCCACATATGACAATCTTGTTGAATCGATGGCCATACGTAGCGATCCATAATTAAACGAGCGGTTGCACGAATACCTGGATGGCTGAGGTTATGAAGTTTTTCGAAAATGCTCCTCCTGAACTGTGGAGTTACGTACGGACGGGGTTTACCCGTAGAAACATCACATACCAACTTAATTGTTGTACCAGGTACCGTAATGAAGTCCAACTTCATGGATGTTTCATTGCGCAGGCGCTTTAACTCTTCATCTGAAGCTTGTGAGTGCGCCAGTGCAGCGAGATGGTCTTCTAGCGAGATGCTCTCTACGCGTGAGAAAGCATCAGCGACCAGGTTGTCAGCACCCTTGACGTGCTGAATGTCCGTAGTGAACTGTGAAATAAATATTATTTGATTTAACTGTACAGGCGGAAGTTTTTCACGCCGTTGAGTAAAAACGAATAAGAGTGGCCTATGATCACTGAATATAGTGGCATGTTGACCTTCCAGAATGTGCTTGAAATGTTGCACGCTCTCATAGACTGCCAGAAGCTCTCTGTAATAAGCAGGCCATTCGGATTGCTTTGCAGTTAGCTTTTTGCTAAAAAATGCGATTGGTTGCCACCCCTTATCAACTAATTGTTGTAAACACGCGCCGACATGCGTATTAGACGCGTCGGTAAACAACCCGAGTCGAGCGTCGGCGACTGGGTGAGCTAATAAAGTAGCATTAGCTAAACTCTCTTTACACGAGTTAAAAGAACGCTCTAAGTCAGGCGTCCAAGTAAACGGCTTAGCGCCTTTACCTTGAATGACCGACAGAGCATCTATGAGTGGGGCCTGGTACCGGGCTATACCAGGTAAAAACTTACGATAAAAGTTCACCATACCAAGGAATCTTCGAACACCTTGTACCGTCTTCGGCAAGGGAAACTCCTGAAGATCCTTAATGCGTTCAACCGGCGGACTTATGCCGGCGGCGTTGATTTTGTAACCCAGAAATCGAACTTCTGAAACATTAAAATTGCATTTATTTTCATTTATAACAACGCCGTATTGTTCTAAGCGTTTAAATAAAATATTTAAGTGCTCCGCATGTTGTTGCGGATCTTTAGAAAAAACTAAAATATCATCAACGTAAGCAAAACAGAAATTAAGACCCCGAACGACTTCGTCAATGAAGCGCTGGAATGTTTGACCAGCATTACGGAGTCCGAAAGTCATGTATGGAAATTCAAATAAACCAAAAGGTGTAATAATAGCAGTCTTACAAATGTCGTCCTTTGCTACGGGAATCTGCTGATAGGCTTTTACAAGGTCGATCGTGCTGAAAACTGTTGAACCAATTAGATTTTGATTAAAATCGCCTATGTGACGCACAGGATACCTATCGGGAATCGTCCGCGCGTTTAAAGCGCGATAATCACCGCACGGACGCCAATCAGATTCACCTTTTGGAGCCAGATGCAAAGCTGAAGACCAAGGACTATCGGAAGGTCTGGCGGAGCCGCATTCAACCATACTTGCGAACTCCTTCTTTGCGATGGCTAACTTCTGTGGGCCCAGGCGGCGCGGGCGACAAGCAACCGGCGGACCATCCGTTGTTCGGATGTAGTGCACCGTGTTGTGTTTAATCTCGCGCACAGGACCTGGTGGCCTTAAAATAGCAGGATACTTACATAGTATTTCATTTTTAGTGTCAATAGACTTTACACTAACGTGTCCTTCTGAAGACACGGACGCCACGTTGGACAGACCAGTCGTGTTATCGAACAACCGGCCGCTCCTGCAATTTGGCATTAAATTAAAATAAGATAAGAAATCGGCCCCTATAATAGCGGTAGTTACGTCGCATATTATAAAGTTCCATTTGAAGGCACGTCGAAGACCTAAATCTAGTAATAAGGTAATCGTACCGTACGTTTTGATGTCGCTGCCGTTTGCGGCGCGCATGGTATACTCAGTTACCTTAGGTGGTCGATCAATCCATGTCACTGGATAGCATGATAGATCAGAGCCAGTATCTATTAAAAAACGTAATTTGGATTTTGCTTCTGTAATAAATAAACGGCGACTATCAGCTGGGCAATCAGGCATCGCCCCCACTGATTGCCGCTGGTGATTGCTCTGTGATCTGTAAGAATTTGTTTTATTATTATTATTTCGACCTTTACGCCTATTGCGTTTATAATTATTTCTGCTTAGTGCAGCAACCTGTTCTGATAAATCATCAAGAAGGGAATTTAAAAGACCGAACAAACTATCAGTGGCAGAAGGTGCCAAGCTGCCTGGGGAAACCTGCGAAACTGCGAAACTACAATACTCCGTAGGGGTTGAGGTTGGGGTTTCCGAAGCTTTGGCCAATATGGAACGGAGGGTTACATTTTCCTTTATAATTTCCTCTAACTCTTTAATCTTTTTACTTAGAGCTGCATTCTCATCCTCCAATTCCTTTAACCTTAGGTCCATGGTCAATACGATTGTTCGCAAAATTTAAAATAAATGCTGAAAATAAACTGGTAAAAAAGGAAAAATATTTACAATATAAAAATTACAAAATAATAAAAAATTTCTTGTTTACACTTTGACACTTAATGTCTTTACGTTCTTCTATTTTTTCACACGAATTCCAAAAATTCAAAAATAAATTCCGTGACGGTGTCAGATGTCAATCACAACGTTCTTTTCAGTGAACGAAAAATAATTATTTTCCAATGCAATAATTATCGTAATTCTTGATTTTTATGTTTTTTAGCACTGGTTATGTTCCGGAGGCACTTGGTTAAGGAAAAGAAAAACCTCAGTCACGTCTTCCAAAGTACGTAGGTAATGAAGTTCTCCAAATAATTCCAATAAAATTCCTCCAATTAGTTACATCTCCAAATATTTATGTCTCCATGGATTAAATCGCCCGTGGGTCCAAACAATCGTATCACGTCGGATTCGTAGCCGTGTATCATGATCACGTCGGGGTCACCAATATGTAGCGGAAAATGAAACAAGTGGCTACATCTTGAATACAATAACTCCGTATATTTTGTGATAAACAATACAACAATAAATGGACCAAAAGGATTTTAGGGCTCCGGTCCGGACAGGAGATTACTCAGGTATATGCACAGTACAAGGAACAGAATTGAAGTGTCCTCTCGTAGCTAATTCTCGGTTGCGGCTTCGTAATTCGAATTCTTAAAATGTTCTCATTGACAAACTCTTTTCTTCTGGTGTAATTGGCCAGCGCACACGAATTAACAGAGGTTGCATACCTCGACACTATGTCATTATCTAGGTCTTTAGGTAACTTTATTTGTGTAAAAAATGAAGTCGATACTTTGCCCTGTCTAAGCTGTTTTTAAGCCATCGTGTGACGCCATGTTGTACCCACTAGTTAGATTTGTCTGCTACCGAATTTGAGCTAAATTAGCTTCTTGTTCTGAACGATAACTAAATTATTTAAATGGTCAATGCAATGGGAGCGACGAAATTTACATAGAGTTCTAACGCATAACAATTTCATACTACATTCTACCGACTATTCGAATTTCAGCGAACAATTTCAACAGCTAAATTTTGCATAATACCATCCAAAGACCCTGTTCACCGGAACATCGTAGTTGGAAGCAAATCCTTGGAGCAGGTACAAGGCGGTATATTGATACGTCTTAACCGAAATCTCGAGGGTTTAAATTCAAATTTGGAATATCCTTTTGACCTGTCATGTTACCGGTATTAACCGACGCCTGTTTGTTATTCTAACCGCAGAGTTACAAATAATCCATTCATGATCATTGAACATTATTTGACTTTGACATCTTATACAAAAAGCCAAAGAGCAAAAAAGTAGGAGAGCATTTGTCAAAAAATTACGAGTAAATAATTATATACCTACTCGTAATCTTCTATATATATATATAAAAATCAATGCCACTTTTCGTTATAATTTTATAACTCAAGAACGGGCTCACCTATCCAAACCAAATGTTTAGGCTTTGTTCAAACTATTTAGTAGATGGTTTATGTGAAGTTTGCACAAAATCGGTCGAGCGGTTCTTCATTTATCACATTTTTCATTTTTATCAATGGGTGCCTGGATAGTTCGAAAATACAATTACCGGGTAGGTACAGGTAACCCTCCGGGTCTCGGTAGGTGGCGTTGATGTCGTTATGTCACCGGATGACGTCTGCCAGGTCCATCATCATCATCATCATGATCAACCCATTACCGGCTCACTACAGAGCACGGGTCACTGCCAGGTCCACTAGTATGTATGTATATGTAATAACGCTATTATACACGGAACATGATTCCCATCCGTCCTCAGAGACCGTAACTAACAGCATAAAGGCTTACTTCAGATAGACTAAGGACCTAAGGTTGTGTTAAGGACTAATTTTCACGCAGTTTGCGTAGGTTGTCACTTAGGCAAGTAAAGCACCTACTGGGAATAACTGCTTAGTTGAACTAGTCTAGTTTGTTAGGCTACGGATCACGAGTAAAGGACTAGTTGATGCCAGTGATTTTGTCTGCGTGGATTCTTACAAATCTCTCCCAAACTTTTATTTTCTATTTAATTTTAACTCCCTTGCAGGCAGAATAATATAAAAATTCTTAGGGCCTATTTCACCATCTGATAAGTGTCGGATAGCCTGAACGTAAGTTTTGTCACTATCTTACCTTATGTCAAGTGACATAAGGTAAGAAGTGAAAAGTTGTGAATAAGTTATCCGACACTTATCAGAAAGAGGTGAAACAGGCCTTAAAACACGTATTTATTTATCTTTAACGAAATATTAATACCAATTTTCATGGATACAACTTGAAAAGTGACGTGAAAAATGATTAACACTCATACAAGCCTTTATCCCCTTTTACCCACTTGGGGGCAGAATTTCTAAAAATCCTGAACCACAAATCTTTATTTGTAACAGAAAGCCTAACTACTAATTTTCACGGATATTGCTTGAAAAAAGGCTTTGATATAAACTTCCATCCCTTAATAATTATCCCCCTTTGGGATAGAATTTTCTAATAATCTCTTTGTTGACTCACTTGTGTTTATATTTTTGTGGTTGAATGAATATTTAACTGAATGTTCTATTTATAATTTGCACTTTCACAGTTTTCACTGGTCGACCATTCTTAATAGAGAGAGAGAGTATATTTTTAAAGTTGGTACACATATGACGCTCCCAGTAAGGGTTGCCAGTTTTTTAATAATTGTCTGAGTTTTTGATTTTACATATTAAGGTTGTGTCAACACTCTTCGTATTCTGAGCCTATGTCACGTAACCTACTGTTAAAATTTCAAGTTTCTAACTTCAATAGTTAAGGCTGTGCGTTGATGGATGTGTTGATAGTGTTGGGAAATGTCAAATTCAGTTCCCCGTACCCTAGAAAGAGAACTGGATACTTAATCTGAGCCCGTACCTAACCCAGCTGCCAGACACTCGCAAAATGACATCGTATGTAGAAAAGGAGGCAGAGACGTAGTATAGCAACAATACTCGTCACCGTAAATCATTATCGCGGTAGGTACGCTTCTTCATTCCGTCCCTCGCTACTTCCCATGCCTCTCGACGAGTGTATGGTAAGGACTCCTTACCATACACTCGTCCAGCCTAGCCTAGCCCAGCTAACCTCCTTACTAAGGAGGTTAGCTGGGCTGCTTTGAATAGGCAGGAATCAGTTGTCATTGTATCGCACATCCTTGACTGGCCCGTTGGCGCGGTTGGCAGTGACCCTGCCTGCTTCTCCCGGGTCACGGGTTCGATTCCCGTTCCGAGTCTGGGTGTATTTATGTAAGTATATAAATATAAATATGTATTATGTATTTACACATTTATTAAATATTTATATTATATGTGTAATATATGTAAATATGTAAGTTTATCAGTCGGTTGTTACCTATAACACAGGCATTAAGTTGCCTACTTTAGGAACAGCCGACCGTGTGTGTATGTGTGTGTATGTGTGTACATCCTGTCCAGCCTACTAGTATTATTCAAGGTCACAACCCTGAAACATGAGGAAATGACAAACAAGAAGATAAGTAACCAGATTAACTATCAGTTGGATGGAAACCGGGACCGAAGGCTTAACCTTTAAGTACCGACATACCATTTTAGTTACGTAAGTACCGACGTGAGGTCTGCTAGACCACCATAGTTTTTCAATCGAAAACTTTTGTGTTTCTTATTATTCTTCTAAAAAAAATGTTTCTATGTGTTGTTAAATATCTAGTTATTGTATAAGTAAAACAAAATATAGAAGTTTTCACATTTATTACTAATTATAAACATTAATATAGCAATCATAGATTCGTCGTTAGAAAAAATTGACTTTTATCTTAATAATTCATATGTATGAGTAATACTATTATTATTTTTTTAAATATTTATTTTCTTAAAGATTAATAGCTAGATAAATAATAAAAATAAAAGAACCCTTACTAATCAACCGTTTTCTCAAAAATCACAAGGTCTCAATTTGTAGGAACTATCAAAGCTTACAAACACTCTTTGCATAGGCTTACTGCATTGTAGGCACACGTGTTTCATACACTTATCACAGTCTGTTCAGGTGCTGAATTATGGTCACTCTCCAGCAGTAAAATTTTGGTAGATATCCTCAGATTCGAACCCTGAGATCTCATTTAGTCATTCCACTAAACGTTCTTGGTGGTCTTTATATTGAAGCAGTGTTTGATATATTTTCTTACGTACAGGAACACTTTTATTTTTATTTGTGGGTACCCGTTTCATGCCTGAAGAACCTGGATGATTCATTGTTATAACTGACTGAAAATAAAAGAGAAAACAATATAATCTGAAAAAAGTCGCATCCAAAAAAAGTTACATAAGTGCCGACGAGTGGTCTGACAGACCACTCGTGATCTTATAAAAATCAAAACTTACCAAAATCGTACGCGCCAACACTGCCACTCTGCAGGAACGCTGCTGGGCGACTTCCCGAGGGGTAGAGAGAATCACAGGGGGATACTTTGTCGCTAACATAGGTAATCAGTGTGCTTAGTCTAAAGCGGAGCACTCGAAAACGAACTCGAAAACTATTGATCGATTTCAGAGTAAAATAGACCTAAAATGGCTTGTATTAAGGTTTGAGTTCGCCAATACATTCAGCATTCGAACAATGCTGAATGTATTGGCGAACTCAAACCTTAATACAAGACATTTTAGGTCTATTTTACTCTGAAATCGATCAATAGTTTTCGAGTTCGTTTTCGAGTGCTCCGCTTTAGACTAAGCACACAGACTTTTCGACCTCTCGAGGTGTCTGTCAGACCACACGTCGGTACTTAAAGGTTAACACAAAACGTAGCACAGAGAAAAAGTATAAATCTAAATTAAAGTGCATTCTATCACGGAGATAAACGGTTCAAAGCCTACCATTTCGCTGACAAAGATGCGCCTGCTTGTGGAGTCATAAATCAAAGCCAGATCCTAAAAGATATAAAAGTAAACGCTCGCAGACAGGTAAAAATCGCTTCTATTCCGTAATATACAAGATATTTAAAGTTGGTGACAGATAGGATAAACTACTTTTTAGAAACTACTAAGAAAACGCATGAGTTTGAAATAAGTAGCTAATTGGCAACTATTCTGTCGCACTCCATCCTACTAATATTATAAATGTGAAAGTGTGGATGTTTGGATGTTTAGATGTTTGGATGTTTAGATGTTTGGATGTTTAGATGTTTGGATGTTTAGATGTTTGTTACTCAATCACGCCGCAACTACTGAACCGATTTGGCTGAAATTTTGAATGGAGATAAATAATTACCTATGCTCTGACTTAAAACATAGGCTTTTTTATCCTGGAAAAATCCACAGTTCCCACACGATTTAAAAAAACCGAAATCTATAGCTACAGCTATAGGTAGATTACTATAGCAAATTTTCTTGAAAGTAGGTACAAAGATTGGAAAAGGGAGCGGAAACGAAAACCGGAAATCCACGATTCCCTCAGGATTTGTGAAAAACCGAAACTCACGCGGGCGAAGCCGCGGGCATTTTCTAGTATTCTATACAAGTAGACATTGGACACTTCCAACTTCCCACTTACCTTATTGTCAAGTAACGAATTCAATTATTTTATTCACTTTGTTTTGCCGAGATAGGACGTGTGCTATGTCCGTATCTACAATGTAAGCTATCTCTGTAAACTAAGTCCAGATCATTTCAGGGATTAAGCTGTGAAGAGTGAAGAGGTAATTAAGAACAGAAAAAACTTGATATGAAAATGTTCTTACTATCCGCTCTACTATTTAATCAAATGTCTTTGGGTAATTTCAGCATTTATACTATAAAGGAAAAGGATATAAGGAGTAAGTGCAGGAAAATATTTAACTCAACACTTACATTTTAGCCCGCAAATATATGACGGCAATTCGGAACGAGCGGGCGGGCTAAATTACATAGCCCAGGGTGAAAGGGTGTGGCAGTACTGACAGCGGGGCTCCTATAAATTATCCTTACTATACAATAATACTGCCTTCCTTGCGATAAACGCAGTAAACACGTTTTTTTTAATTGAATGAAATATAGATCAGCTTATAGCGCTGATTCCAAATCTGTATTTAACTAAATTAAAAAAAGTACTTGCAGCGTTTATCTCATGCACGGCAGAATACTGTACCTAGTTAGGTAAAAAATGTAAGTTATTCTAGTGGGGTTTTACTTTTGGTAAAACAGTTGAAGGTAAATTTTTCCTTTGATTTGATTTAGCTCGCAAATAAAATGACGGTAATTCGAAACGAGCGGGCGCGGCGGGCTAAATTACATAGCCCAGGGTGAGAGGGTGTGGCGCTACTGACAGCGGAACTCCTATAAATTATTATCCTTGCTATAAAACGTTGCAATAATTTTGATGTTTGGTAAGTATCTTGTTTTATCTATAAAAACAACAAAATATAGGTTCAGACCTAGATTTTTCAAAAGCTAAAAATACAAAACAAAAAGTTTTTGATCTTTTTTTTGTATCTTATTATTTTTGTGCTCTTTTTGAAATACTTTCGTGGAATACTTGAAACATGATACATTGATTTTTGCATATACAAACTATGCTATCAAATCAGACTTCTTTATTGGTTGTTACTAAGACCTCTACATGGGTAGATATAAGTATCTATACGTGCGCCCGTGCTTCGGTCACAAGAAATTCAATGGCTGCCATTCCATTATAGTTGGACAAAAATAACATATCAGAGATGATTTGTCGATAAAATTGAGCGTTATGCATTTTTTTGAGTCTCCGATACCGGCGACCAATCCGTTCCGATAGGAACACACTGTATATAATATTTTGTACCAATCATACGGTAACAATCTTACTTTGCGAATAAATTATTTAGAATTATTGTAGCGCTGACGCTAAGTAACGCATCCTCGACATTTTAACGGTCTCCTGTGAATGAGAACTTTCAAGAAAACAAGGTACTTACTGCTATTTATTGCCTTTAGAGCGGTTGTGCACTGCTACACAGGTCCTACCTAAATCCGACAAAACACGGTTGTTTTGTACTTGCGCCACTTTGGAAACTATTTTTTCTTATAGTATAGGATCCCGCTATACAACGACCTTCACCGAGATATTTATTTGATGAAACGTATTTTAAATTTAATTTAATATGTCAATAAATATATTGCATATGGGTTACCTAACAAATTTCAGTCCAGGATATGATTAATTAATAATAATAAAATAATTTTTTTTTAACATTTCACTGGTTTGATTATTAGATAAATTCATAATGAAATAATCTTTATTTTCATTTAATTTTAATTCAATAATCAGACCAGTTCAAAATGCCTAGTATCGATTTACCTGTTTACACCTGGCTACCCGAGAGTTGTGACCGGAAAAGAGAAGGCAACCTAACGTTTGCATATTCTATGGGCTTCATACTTTCGATTGGCATAGAATTTGTCTAATAATCAAACCGGTGAAATGTTAAAAAAAAAAATATATATATATATATATATATATATATATATATATATATATAATATCTTAATTATTAATTAATCATAATATTATCCTGGACTGTTTGTTAGGCAACCCATATGCAATATATTTATTGACATATTAAATCTATACTATCTATACTAATATAATAAAACGGAAGAGTTTGTTTGTTTGAACGCGCTGATCTCGGAAACTACTGGACCGATTTCAAAAATTCTTTCACCGTTGGATATGTACGTGATCCTTGAGTGCTATAGGCTATATATTATGTACCACGGGCGAAGCCGGGGCGGACCGCTAGTTAAATATAAAATACGTTTCATCAAATAAACATCTCGGTGAAGGTCGTTGTATAGCGGGATCTTAGACCATTAACTTCCCCTTTGACGACCACCGTGGCGCAGTTGTGAGCGCTTATGACAATAAATGGAAAGCCCGGAGTTAGTTTTCCGGCAGGGAAAATTTGGGAATTTCTAAAAATGTTCCTGGTCTGGTCTCCCACCAGACCAGATCGACTAACTGACTGACTAATTGATCTATCAATGCAGAGCTCAAACCACTGCACGGATCGCGCTGAAATTTGGCATGCAGATAGCTCTTATAACGTAGGCATCCGCTAAGAAAGGATTTTTGAAAATTCAACCCCTAAGGGGTTTAAAAAGGGGTTGAAATTTTATAAGAGATTTATAGGAATCCACGTGGATGAAGTCGCGGGCATCAGCCAGTTCAGAATATAATAATAAACATGTCTAAGCCATGTATAAGCATTGAGTAAAATTTTATTATTATGAGCCTAAGTTTACAACCTAATTTTACCACTATGAAGCCACAGTAACAAGCCTGTAATAAAATGTTATACGTCTTCAAGTAGAATTTGGTTTGTATGAAAATACACGCACCCTTCCAATTAATTAAATCTCAACACAGTATCGAAGGCGAAATTAAAAGCTATTCCGATAAAAATGTGGTTATAAAACCGCCTTACTTTTAGCCCGTTGTTCAAATACAAAGTAAAAGAGCTAACGTCAAAAAATATAGCCTAATTACTTCAGAACAAAGAGTGCGATGAGAAAAATTATACAAAGCAAATTCTCTACATGAGCGGATCCTCATTTTCCAACTATTGTTCAATATAGACACAATTCTTTAAAGAAAAATTTTCCCGTTTATTTTCGTGGGTTTCTAATTTTCTTTCGTTTTAAGAGAAAACAAAGTTAGCTTGGTCTGTTCTTACTTTGTTATTTTTCTTTTCAATCTTCGTGCGCTAAATGCCCATTCATGCTGTAAGCATACAACGTAAGTTTTTACTTTGTAAAAATTTATGAGAACAGCGAATACACAATCTTTATTAATCCCCGACGCAAAAACGACGGGGTGTTATAAGTTTGACGTGTCTGTGTGTGTGTGTGTGTGTGTCTGTCTGTACCCCTGTAGCGCACAAACGGGTTAACCGATTTGAATGCGGTTTTTTTTGTTTGAAAGGTGAATTAGTCTAGAGTGTTGTTAGCTATGTTTGCTGAAAATCGATCCAAGATGGCCGACGCTACAAAATGACGGATTACATATATTTTCACAACTCCCTTAATATGGGTATCAAATGAAAGGGCTTGATTAGTAGAATGCAATCCAAGATAGCCACCACCACAAAATGGCGTATGTCGGGGGTTTTTAAATTTTTAATTTATACTTGTAGAGGCTTCTGTGAAAATCGCTGTATCGAAATCCGACTAGGTTTTATTAGTTTTAGATGTAAATAGTTACATAGATGTACATATACAATACAACAAAAAGTAAATTAGAAACGCAGTAACTATGTAACAATATGAAAGTATATGAAATTGATAGATAGAAAATTATTTATAGCTTCGCAAACAAATTAGAATACATGATTACAAAATTTATCTTGAAACATAAGTGTGCACAGGTGGTCCTTAAGTAATCTGCTCCAGGTGAAATTATTTGTAAAATAAGCATAATCAAGTTAGTAAAGTATGAGAATTAAGCACTAAGGCACTAGCTGCTATAATTTTTAAGAACCTACAAATCAATATTTTTGATTAATTATTATGAAATTAACGTTTTATTTTGATTTTTTTGTAATAAATGTTTCAATATGTACTATTTTTATCCGCAATAACTTTATAATCCCAATCGGTGATGTTATATGACAGAAAAAGATAAAAAAAATCATGAAAATAAAAATTTTAAAAGGGTTTACTTTTAAGGCAATTCAGTAGTGGGCTCTAAGACTATAAAAGGTCTCGCTATAAAGCATTTTCTCTTCCATTCAATTACGAGAAAGAACCTCAAAATCAAAATGAGTGTAGCGAAAACTGAATCAACTGTTGTGTACTGAAATCTTGTGTACCCTGCTGACGGTAAATGGTAGGTAGGGGTAATGTAGCAAAACCACTCCCGAATGTAGAAATTTCACCAGAGTTTTCCTTTTAACTTTTATATTTTTTTTTGTTGTAGACAACAGTCTACTACTAAGCAATGCCTGCCTTGACGGGGAGAAGTCTAAACGCTACATTTTATATACGAAAAAAATTAGAGAAGTGACCTTCGCACGGATCAACTTGAATAATAACTTAGTTTCGGATATACATAACAGATGGCGCCACTAGCTGCTTGTCCCGCGCTTTCTGCACACTAAATCATTAGATATTTTATATTAAATTAAATTATTAAGCGTAATCGGGTTTTAGTTTATGAACCTTATCTCTTGTTTTCGGTAATAAAAGTAGCCTATATACCCCTTTTCAGGACTTCACGCCTCATCTATGCCCATGAAAAAACACGACATTCCGTAGTTCTATTGTGACGTGATTGGAGAATAAACCAACAAACAGACACACTTTCGCATTTATAATTTTATTAGTTCTGTAGGGATACGTATAATGAAGAAGCAGTACCTACCTACTAATTACTAGGTCTCTGATTAGTTAATTAAATGAGAGCGGAATACTATTTACTCAACTGTGCGTTGCGCGTTATTCTTGATCTTTATGTTACTTTACTAATGAATTCTTCGAAGAAACACTCAGCTTCATTTACACCAAACGTGTAAAAACTTTATCACGTTTTTCAAAGCAAAAACCTTTTTATACGACTTGAAAAAAGGAGGTTCTGTATTCGACCTGTATGTATGTATGTAAGTATGTATGTATGTGTGTATGTATGTTCGCGATTATTTCAAAAACCAATGATTTAATGATTTTTTCACTATCGTAATTTACATACTTTCAGGAAGGTTTTAGTATATAAAACACACCTAGTTATCATTCTTATGTAAAAATTACACGCATATTAATGTAACCATATGTCACTAATATTTTTGATTGGTACACCCATTTCCCTGAGATTACTGAACCCAAGTCAGTTGAATTTTTTCTAAAATAGTTAGGTATTTATTTAGTCTCTCGCAAAGTACAATGCACTTTTATAATATTATCTATATCTATACATATAATAAAATCGTAGAATTGCCTTTGAAGATTTTTGCAAAATAATAACTGGAGGATGTTAGGGATAAGTAATAAGTAATAGAACGTAAAAAAGCTATTTTTGAAATTTTTGTCTGTTTGTCTGTTTGTTTGTTTGTCTATGTTTGTGCGCGCATCACGTAAAAACTACTAAATGGATTGAAATGAACTCGGCATGATTTAAGTTCATACTACGGAGTAACAAATAGGATACTTTTTATCCCGAAATTCAGCACGGTTCCTTTGGGAGAGGGGATGAAAGTCAAAATGTGTACTTAGCTGTAATTCGTTAACGGGTAGTCCGATTTCATTCATTCTTTTTTTGTTAGAAAGGAAATACTTTAAAGATTACTGGCCAATCTCTGAAAGGCTGGACAGATTTTGATGGGACTTTTACTGGCGGATGTTTACATTTTGATCTACCTAAACATCCGCCAGTGAACTTTTAACAGTTTTTAGCAAGGTATGAGCTCAAAGGAGCTTAGGAAAAACAAAATGATTCTCACAGGATTTTTAGAAACCAATATCCACGCGAACGAAGTCGCAGGTATCCGCTTGTTTATTAATAAAAGACAAGTTTAAGCGTCGTATTGTGTTACGATACACTTATGTTCAGCCATGTAGCAAACATAATAAGCAACTACAGACTTTCAGCTTCAGTAAATAAAGCCTTTATTTATTGAAGCTATGGTAATATATAAAGCTGAAGCTATGATTAACTAGCTGCGCCCTGGTTAATAAGTTAATATGTTTGCACACATAAAATATTTGAACAGAATCTCCTAAGAGTAACTTAGCAAAGAGAACGAGAGAAAATTCACGCAAACGCATAAAAATGCATGGAACGACAGCAATCTATTGCAATAATGTGCTATGTGTGCGTGATGTAATATATATACCTAACAATCAGCGCCATCTATCGCGTTTTTGGAAGTCTATATCTATTTAAGTCCCATAGGAAAACTTTTCCGGGATAAAAAGTAGCCTATGTGTTAATCCAGAGTATAATCTATCTCTATTCTAAATTTCAGCCAAATCGGTTCAGTAGTTGCGGCATCCAAGAGTAACAAACATACACACATGCAAACACACAAATTTTTCCCTTTATAATATTAGTGTGACACACATAATACACAACAGAGGCGGCGGCTTTTTTCACAGTGCTGTAAAGTCGACGGGACCACCGATGACTTAAAAGTCATAATATATGACTTATAAGTATAAGTATAAATACGCATAGGTATACATAATTTACAAATAGCTTGAAAGTTTTAACAGAAAACCCAGAGGCATCCTACTACAATTGAACCCGCTAACTGTAGGATAAGACGCACACACTTGATGACTGCCTCGTTGGTCTAGCGGTTAGCACGTTCGACTGTGGATCACGAGGTCCTGGGTTCGATTCCCGGGTCGGGCCAAAAAAAATGAGGTATTGGGTTTTTCTGTCAAGAAATTCTCAGTGCCAGCCCGGAGTTGGAAGTTGGCGGTGTTAGATACACCCCCGTGCCTCGGAGAGCACGTAAAGCCGTCGGTCCTGCGCCTAATCTCTCTCCGGTCGTGTCGCATTGGCGTGCCATCGGACTATGAGAGTGAGGGAATAGAGAGTGCACCTGTGTATGCGCACACACTTGTGCACTATAATATCTCCTGCGCAGATGGCTAGTCTCTGCCTCGGTTGAGATTGGCCGCCGTGGCCGAAATTCGGTCAGGAGGACATTATTATAATTATTAAGACGCACACGGTCTCACTACTAGATCACTGCGGCTTCGCAATGACAAGAAAACTACGTGAACAAGACCTTTGCTCTCCACAACCAGTAACCTAATTACAGGCACAAAGGGCACTGCGAGCGGACTTCATGCATTCGCTCCGATGAAAGCGGAGTATCCTCCGGAAATGGACTCGTATGGAGTTCTCGGCGGATTGCCGTATAGAAATCTAACTTCCGGCACACCCCTGCCATTTCACACAGGCGAACCTACTACTGACAAGGACAGCGGTTGTGTAAATCGAGCGGGACAAAGACAACGCTATTCGTGTAATAGTTTAAGTTGACGGTTATGATGGAGGAAATGCGTTTCGCTTCTACATAATAATAGTAGGGGAGCCCAAGAGGGGATTTTGGGATTTACTTGAGCGCGGCAGATTAACATAAGGGAGGATATCTTGCATCCTGCTGAGTAACCTCTACTATATATTATAAGCCACTTATATAGGGCTGCGCGTAAATAAAAACCGATGGTCAAATATAATAACGCACGTCAGATTACGATATGGTGGGTTGATTACGAGCTAAAAAAAAGTATATTTAAAAAATCAGACTATTTCAACGTAACGTACGAGGAGAAGGAGGGTTATAAAGCTCCAAGAAAAAAAAAACCGTTATCTTGATATTCTCGAATCTCGAGCGCGGTTGGATTTTTTTCTATTTTGAAGGAAATGATGCAACAATAACAAAAAAATAAAATCTGCCGATTTCCACAAGCCAAAGTAATAAAAATCATCTATGAAGGTGTGAGCGTACAGCTAGACGTTTTCCCCACCACTGAAAGGGGAAACATTACATAACCTTTTATTCTTTATAATATCAACTAATCTACAAAATCTAACAAGTCCCGACGACGCTTGAGTAAATTCCCATTTAGCATCATGGGCTCCCCTACCATAATATATTCAGCAATAGTTAGTATTCTTTGTTTTCTTAATTTACAAGCAAATATTGCCTGCGACTTCATTTCTTCTTATTGGTCTACAACTCAGCCCTTGACTACGATCTCACCTTATGCTAAGTGACGATGTAGTCTAAGATGGAAGCGGGCTAACTTGGAAGAGGTATACGGCAGTTTTTTTAAATCCATACCCCTGATAGGTTTCTACGGGGCATCGTAAAGGAACGCTAAATCGTTTTGCAGCACGACTTTGCCACTAGGGTCGTTTTCAGTTAACCCTGGAAAATGTCTTTTAATAGACTTTTTTATACAATATTCGGTTTTGCGTCGGCATTCTACACCAAATATTCAGATTACAGATCTGAAACTCATTCCGTTTATGAGCTAGAAATCCGTGACTTACGGACAGACAGAACGATCTGTCTCTCTGACGTCATATAGAGACATTAAACGGCTACAGAACTCCAATAAAAATGCTGATTGCATCATTACCCTGCCTTGAATGCAGGGAGTAGGTATCATCATTTGCTAAATCGACTCACCGGTAATCGAAAAAGAAATCTCTAGGTGGTACTTATTCATGATGTCCTAGTCGCAGATATTAACGAAAAGCTAGAAATTCAATCTACTTTGATAAACTCCACCTTCAGTTTGCACTAAATTGTTAACAATTCAATGCAATTTCCATGAAATCCAATAGGATTAACGCGAAACACAAAATTGGTGCAGTTCTCGCTTAATTTGTTCTGTCCGACCCATTTAAAACCCGTTTTTACTCGCTTAAATGTACCTTTGCAAAATAGAGCATTAGCGATTTCCGAATTTGACCGGCTCGCGTTCATTGACCATCGCAAATAGCAAGTTAATTTATAACAGCACGGTAAACAGAAGCATATTGAGCATGAATTCGATAATCTGTTCAGTAGCATACGAGTATATTATATTCCGGCACAAAAATAAAGGATCTGCATTTCCGTTTTAGATCTACAGAATCTAAATCTATCTATTTATTTACTAAACAAGCGGACACCCGCGACTTCGTTCGTGTGGATATTGGTTTTTAAAAATCCCGTGGGAATCATTTTGTTTTTCTAAGCTCCTTTGAGCTCATACCTTGCTAAAAACTGTTAAAAGTTCACTAGCGGATGTTTAGGTAGGTCAAAATGTAAACATCCGCCAGTAAAAGTTCCATCTAAATCGATCCAGCCTTTCTGAGATTAGCTGGTAATCTTTAAAGTATCTCCTTTCTAACAAAAAAAGAATGAATGAAATCGGACCACGCGTTAATGAATTACAGCTAAGTACACATTTTAACTTTCATCCCCTCTCCCAAGGGAACCGTGCTGAATTTCGGGATAAAAAGTATCCTATATGTTACTGCGTAGTATGAACTTAAATCATACCAAATTTTATTTCAATCCATTCAGTAGTTTTTGCGTGAAGCGCATACAGACAAACAGACAAACAGATAAACAGACAAACAGACAAAAATTTCAAAAATAGCTTTTATATGTTCTATTACTTATCCCTAATATCCCCCTGTTATATATAAAGCTGTGATAGCCTAGTGGTTAGGACGACCGACTTCTAATCGGAGGTCGTGGGTTCGATCCCGGGGCACGCATCTCTAACTTTTCGGAGTTATGTGCGTTTTAAGTATTTAAATATCACTTGCTTTAACGGTGAAGGAAAACATCGTGAGGAAACCTGCACGCCTGAGAGTTCTCCATAACGTTCTCAAAGGTGTGTGAAGTCTGCCAATCCGCTTGGCCAGCGTGGTAGACTATGGCCAAAACCCTTCTCACTCTGAGAGGAGACCCGTGCTCTGTAGTGAGCCGGTAATGGGTTGATCATGATGATGATGATGATGAATATCCCCCAGTTATTATTTTGCAAATTTTTTTAATGTACAGATACGGCAAGTCTATGATTTTATTATATGTATAGAAGATGTATAGATAGATAGAAGATATATGGTAAAGAGTCTTGTCCTGACTAATCATCAACGCACAGCCTAAACCACTGAAGCTAGAAACTTGAAATTTTCTCAGGTGCTTCCTTTTATGACGTAGGTGCACACTAAAAAAAATCAGCCAAGTGCGAGTCGGGCCTCGCTCTTTCAGGGTTCCGTACATAATTATGAACAATATAATATTTTGGGTCTAAGAAATATTTAATTTCCGAGCTAGACATCGCAACAAACCGTGAAAGAAAAACCCAAAAAAATGTTCGTTTATTTTGGTCACAGCTTATAAACTATTTAATAAATCGTTGTTTTCAGTATTTGTTGTTTAAATAGAGCATATAGTACATAATATACTGAAATATCATATTCCCAACTAGTTTAGTTTTTGAGATAGCCCCCGTCACAAAAATGGTCTAAAACTGACAACTTTGATGGCCTCCCATTCCCTTATTTTTTGAGATAAAAATTAAAAAAATATATATTTGTTTTCTACTTAATGAGCTCTAAACAATGATACCCCACAAGCTAGGGTAAAGAAAAAAATTTTTTTTCTGGCTCCTTTTTCATGTATGGGAGCCCCCCTGAAAAATAATTTAATTCAATTTCTAATTCAATATTTGATTTTGGGTTAACGTTTTACACTAAATACCAAAATTTCAGGTTTGTAACTCATTTCGTCTGCGAGCTAGAGACCTGTGACCGGCGGACAGACGGACAGACAGACAGACAGACAGACAGACAGACAGACAGATAGACAGACAGACAGACAGCCGAGTGACATTAATAGGGCTCCGTTTTTACCCTTCGGGTACGGAACCCTAAAAAGTATAATATAAATTCCACCCTTAAGAGGGTTAAATAGGTGATAAAAGTTTGTATGAAAGTCCGTCATTTTTCAAGTTATATCCACATATACTATATGAAAATTGGTATAAGTTGGTTGGTTTTCGGTTAAAAATAAAGAATTATGTGTTTAAAGAATTAGGGGAAAACTACCCACAAGTGGGTTAAATGGGGGATGAATGTTTGTATGAAAGTCCGCCATTTTTATAGTTGAATCAATCAATCAATGAAAATCGGTATTTGTACTGTTGAAAAATACGGTACAAAAACTTTACATAAACTCACCCGCAAGTGGCTCGTCAACGTCGAAAGGTCCGTCTCTACTAGCACGCCGCCCCGGAGCTCGTCGAACGGCGTGGTACTGTTGCCCCGGTACCAGCGAATCTCGGGCACACTGTCCCAGGGATCAAGTGCAGTACGGCGCACTTGAGCGACAGAGTCTCGCTGCTCGTTAAAAATATTTGCACAAACTCACCTGCAAGTGGCTCGTCAACGTCAAAAGGTCCGTTTCTACCAGCACGCCGCCCCGGAGCTCGTCGAACGGCGTGGTACTGTTGCCCCGGTATCAGCGGATGTCGGGCACACTGTCCCCGGGATCAAGTGCAGTACGGCGCACTTGAGCGACAGAGTCTCGCTGCTCGTTAAAAATATTTGCACAAACTCACCTGCAAGTGGCTCGTCAACGTCAAAAGGTCCGTCTCTACCAGCACGCCGCCTCGGAGCTCGTCGAACGGCGTGGTACTGTTGCCCCGGTACCAGCGGATCTCGGGTGCACTGTCCCCGGGACTCAGGTGCAGTACGGCGCACTTGAGCGACAGAGTCTCGCCGCTCTCCAGGAACGCTTCTTTGTTCATTTTTATTTCGGGCGCTGCGAAAAATATTTCGAGATGAGTGGTGTGCTTTTACATGTTCCGATTCGATATTTCATTGGTAACGTTAAAATCAACAAACGGAGGTCAACCACCGAATCCAACTTATTTCGGGCGCTGCGAAAAGTATTGCGAGGTGAGTGTGTGACGCTTTACATGTTCCGATTCGATATTTGATTGATTGGTAGTGATGAAATCAACGAACGGAGGTCGACCGCCGAATCCAACTCAGATGGGTAGGGTTTGGGAAGCTCAATCCCTCAGTGCCTGAAGACGAAAGTCTTCAAACAGTGCATATTGCCAGTGATGATTGGCAATATGCATTGAAGGCTCCGAGACATAGTCGCTAACTATAGGGCTCATAACAAAGCTCAGAGTCATTAAGAGAGCGATGAAGAAAGCTATGCTCGGATATTATCTACACGATAAAATCAAAAATGAGGAGATCCGTAGAAGAACCAAGAGTCACCGACATAGCTCAACGGGTTGCGACACTGAAGGCAATGGGCGGGACGCATAGTGCAAAGAACCGATAAACGTCCGAGTCACAAGGTGTTGCAGTGGCGGGCTCGCAACGGAAAGCACAGAGCTGGCAGAATTCCTACTAGGTGAACCGACGTTATAAGAAGAGTCGCAGCGAGCCGCTGGATACAGGACCGCTGCTTGTGTAAGGCTCTACAAGAGACCACACAAACACTTGCTGACATCGACTAAAATGACAGGTCTAAATCTATATAATCCTATGTCTTTCACAATGCTCCCTGCGGAAAAGTATAGCGCTATTTTTAAACCTGTCAATTTAGTTTGGTTTAGATATTATGCACAACAGAATTAAACCAATTGACTGACATCCGATATCGGCGTCGGATCGTGTGAATACGACCCAAGTCCTAAAGACAAAAGAATAACTTTCCAGGGATTATATAATATTGTCGGGTGGATTTCTGCCTCTTTCATATAAAATGTCAGCAATATTTTCTCTTATTTTCTTTGCCGGAGTTAATGGTACGGCTGAACTTTTATTGCAGTATTTAGTCAAGATTTCGTCTTATAGACTTTTATTTGAAAACCTTTCTTACAAAGGAAGCTTACATAATAATATTGAGTTCTAGCTGGTGCCTTCGAATTCGTCTGCGTGTTTTTGACCGTTGGATTTTTCGGAATACAAAGTATTGTGCAGGTTGTATCCAGCGGATTCTTTCGACTCTCCTGATGTCGTCGATCCAACGATGGAGTGGTATATTTTTTTTTTCAAAATGAAACTTAGTTCAGTAAAAGCAGTAGTCGAAACCGGCATCAGCTACATTATTTCGCGTAATATTTTCACTCAAATCGCCACTTGCCAACCACCTGTTGTTGTCTAAATTCTACGAAATATAATACTCCAAGTCGCCTTGGGAAATTTTCATTATGAGAAACAGTTTCAGGGGTTACTCGAAACAAACAAATAAACCTCTACAATAAGCTGTGTACAGCCGGCTTTATCAGTGTCTCACTGGCTGTGTTATTTCGCTGAACAAACAAACATCTGTTGTAGTGTTAAACAAATATCTGTCAAACTATTATTTTATTTTATTGGGTAACTTCGCCGGCCAACTGTAATGACTTTTTCATAAGCTCTGAATCGCGGTGAAAAGCACGGAATAGGGAAAACATACGGACACCGTAAAACAGTTATTTGTTGGACACTTTTGGGACACCGTAAAACAGTTATTTGTTGGACGCTTTTTGTAGTTTACAATAGTCCACAGCTACATTATTATATATAACCACAGTACTACCACTCTTATGAGTTACATCGTCAATTTTCGTTAGCGCAGAAAACGCTCCACTGTACTACCACTCTTATGAGTTACATCGTCAATTTTCGTTAGCGCAGAAAACGCTCCACTGTACTACCACTCTTATGAGTTACATCGTCAATTTTCGTTAGCGCAGAAAACGCTCCACTGTACTACCACTCTTATGAGTTACATCGTCAATTTTCGTTAGCGCAGAAAACGCTCCACTGTACTACCACTCTTATGAGTTACATTGTCAATTTTCGTTAGCGCAGAAAACGCTGACTAAAATCGATTGAAATCAACACCTAATCAAATACGGGTCTTGTATTTCAAGTTGAAGACGAGAGTTGTATGAGTTTTTACAAGAATAGAAGTTGTGATATGAATGATGAAGTTGAATTCACAAAGATTTCTTTTTTTTCATCTTGGTGCGGAACATCAAAATTTACAACTGCGCAGACACATCAGTGTTACTTATTAAAGTGAATTAATTTATTGTATGTGTATTAGCTGCTGCTATTTAACAAGCTGTGATAGCCTAGTGGTTAGGACGACCGACTTCTAATCGGAGGTCGTGGGTTCGATCCCGGGGCACGCACCTCTAACTTTTCGGAGTTATGTGCGTTTTAAGTATTTAAATAATTTGATTTAACGGTGAAGGAAAACATCGTGAGGAAACCTGCATGCCTGAGAGTTCTCCATAACGTTCTCAAATGTGTGTGAAGTCTGCCAATCCGCTTGGCCAGCGTGGTAGACTATGGCCAAAACCCTTTTCACTCTGAGAGGAGACCCGTGCTCTGTAGTGAGCCGGTAATGGGTTGATCATGATGATGATGATGTGTATTATGGTTAAGATTGGTAGACACACGTCTGTGAGAATATTATAGGGAACTCTTATGCAACGTGCAGGTTTCCTCACGATGTTTTCCTTCGTCGTTAAAACGTGTGATATTTAATTGCTTAAAACGCACATAACTCCGAAAAGTTGAGGAGACCGAAGTCTTAACCACAAGGCTATCACCACTTGAAAGAATAACGCCTCCTCGTCACAATCGGCGACTATAAACCATTGCACGATCGTGTAGAGCACTTATCGCTTATAGTCGCCGATCGTCGTCGTCATAATCGTCAGCAATGGTGGCGATCAGTGACTTGTCGGTTTTCGGGCATGCATCAAAGGGAATTCGTGACGCTAGCCGCTCAATAAATGATCACGTACGAATTACGATCGTGTGAATGCTTGCAGCTGTGATATCCTAGTGGTTAGGACAACCGACTTCTAATCGGAGGTCGTGGGTTCGATCCCGGGGCACGCACCACTAACTTTCGGAGTTATGTGCGTTTTAAGTATTTAAATATCACTTGCTTTAACGGTGAAGGAAAACATCGTGAGGACGCCTGCCTGCCACAACCTGCACGCCTGAGAGTTCTCCATAACGTTCTCAAAGGTGTGTGAAGTCCGCTTGGCCAGCGTGGTAGACTATGGCCAAAACCCTTTTCACTCTGAGAGGAGACCCGTGCTCTGTAGTGAGCCGGTAATGGGTTGATCATGATGATGATGATGAATGCTTGCACGATGATCATGACGATTGCCGGCGATGGCATCGGTGATGGTGAAGAGCAGGCATAAGAAATAAAGACTTACCGTGTACAATGAGCTTGAACCGTCTCAGCATGGGCGGGTGCGTGGACACGTGGCAGCAGTACACGCCCGAGTCTTGCACTTTGGCGTCCAGTAACGTGAGCTTCCACGTCTCACCCGCCACGTCCACCTTGTACCTAACATACATACAGGGTGTAAGGGGACCACTCTCAGAAACGAAGACAGGTAATAATAGTGATGAGTGACTGACAGAAACAAAAACGAATCGAAATAAGGGTAAAAATAAATGAGTTTTATTGAAGAATCAGATTATTTTTTACAATAAAAAATATTACAAAATATATGAAAATGTGTCGTCGCATAGACTAAGCTGCGAGAGACATCCGCTACAGGCTTTTAGCATATTATCTAACGGAACCTATCATAGTAGGTAAAGGTCGACCAGAATCTCATGAGAAATACGGAAATGAAATTCCAAAGTTAGCAACACTACGACTGCCCTAGCGATAAACAAAGTAACTGACATTTTTTGTGAAATTGACTTTTTTGCATTAACAAAAGTTTTATGTCGAGTAGTTTTTTACCACAGTTTAATAGTTCAAATAACTTGAACCGTTTACTGAAATTTAAATTGCCCAAACACTGCACACACTAACCAAGAATATAAATGCAAAACCAAGTAAACAACAAGCACAACACAAAAACAAAGTAATTGCATGTTGATTACTTTGTTTTTGTATTTACAAGTGTTTAGGACTGGCACTAGGATTTATTAAAAAACGGACAATTTCACTGCACTCAAATATAATTTATTCCACGAGTACAAAAATGGGTGATCGATTGATGTTAAGACGGGTGAATGACATTTCATTAAAAAACAGGAGACTCGATGCGCGTTATGTGCGTAATTGCTGTAACTTCTTCACAGGCGCATCTGTCGTCAACATGCCCCCGGGCGTTGAAGGCCTTCCTTCAACCACCTTTATGTCCTGGTCTTTAGTCGGAAGCGGGCAAATTCGAGAAAATGATCTCCTCACAATACCGTTGGCAGTCCTGATATCAGCTACCCGAGCCACACCATCTGGGCCGGGACACAGCGCCACAATGCGACCCAGTCTCCACTTCAGCGGCGGCAGATTGTCTTCTTTTAGAAGGACCAAAGAATTTAGCTCCAATGCTGTAGATTGAGTCTGCCACTTGGTGCGTTTCTGGAGCTCCGAAACATACTCCTTGCTCCAACGTGCCCAAAAATGCTGCCGGAGTTGTTCGATCCGCTGGAATCTCGAAAGATTTTCCGTTTTCCGATTTTGATAGTCTTCAGTCGGAATGGCGGTGAGCGGACGTCCAATTAAAAAATGGCCAGGGGTCAATGGGGTCAAATCGTCTGGATGTGAAGATAACGGAGTGAGCGGACGAGAATTTAAAATAGCCTCGATTTGCGTCAAAGTTGTATACAATTCTTCATAGGTTAAACGACAGTTGCCTAGCACTCTTAACAAGTGAAATTTCGTTGATTTAACACCAGCCTCCCAAATCCCGCCAAAATGCGGAGAATATGCCGGAATGAAGTGAAAATTTATTCCTTCATTTAAAAGATCACTGGACAGTGAGTCAGAATTTTGTTTTAAGAATTTGGCTAAATCATTGTACGCTCCAACAAATGAAGTTCCGTTATCTGAATACAGATGGCGTGGCTTTCCGCGACGAGCCACGAATTTACGCAGGGTTTGAATGTAGCTATTACTAGTCAAATCACCTACCAACTCCAAATGTATGGCCTTTGTGGTGAAACATACAAAAATGGCTATGTACACCTTCACCATACGACAACCACGACCTTGACGACTAGCGGAAGAAATAGGGCCCGCATAGTCAACTCCAACTATTTCAAAGGGGTATCCACCAGGAGTAAGGCGCTGCCGCGGTAAATCACCCATAATAGGAGCTACAACCTTTCCTTTCATTCTTGTGCACTTAACGCAACGACGATAAGTAGATTTAGCCAAACTACGGCCACCGATCGGCCAATAGACTTCTCTTATTGAGGCCAACAACAACTGCGGCCCAGCATGCATGAGCTTTCTATGTTCGAAGTTAAACAACAAATGCGTACATCGATGTGTGGACTGTAATAGTAATGGATACTTTTTATCATATGAAAACTCAGAATTGCTAATGCGGCCACCCACTCGCATCAAATTATTCTGATCAAGAAATACATTGAACTTTAATAAGCTACTCTTTTTAGGCAAGGGTTTCTTCTGCAATAAAAGATTATATTCAGCAAATGATTCTATCTGGGATTGGCGAATGATGACATTTAACGAATTATTTAACTCTGTTTCTGTAAGAAACTTCGTTGTAGCACGTCGTCCCTTACATGCTTCAATAAAACGTAACACGTACGCTATTGCACGCCTAAGCCTATTAAAATTTGAAAACCGATCAAACTTAATAAAATCTGAAGAATTTTCAGTTTGAACTAAAACTGACAACTCGGCTCGCGTTTCAGGCACTACTGTAGAAGGCCAATAACTATTAGGTTCTTTCAAAAACCTTGGCCCTGACCACCACATATCGAGAGACTGAATCGCGTCAACGTTAACTCCGCGCGATACATAATCAGCGGGGTTGAGCTCAGTTGAAACGTGTCGCCAAACGCAATCACCGGTTTTTTCTAAAATGTCACCGACGCGATTGCGGACGAATGTTTGTAACTTACTGGGCAACATCTTGAGCCAACCTAACACAATAGTGGAGTCTGTCCAAAAAATAGTACATGCTACATTGACTCTTAACGAGTTGTTAGCCTTTTCATACAGCTTAGCTGCAACCTGAGCTCCGCACAGCTCAAGCCGAGGGATGGTTGTGGCTTTAATGGGTGCCACCCTACTCTTAGCTAGTAATAACCGCACTAAGATGTTGCCACTACTATCGATACTACGGGCGTAAAGGCACGCGCCATACGCTTTCTCCGAGGCATCGCAAAAAACATGAAATTCTAATCGCACGAACTTGTCAATTAACACGCGGCGAGGTACACGTAGACTATTCAAAACATGCAAATTTTTAATTACGTCCTGCCAGGTTTCTTGGATCTCCAGCGTCAGTGGTTCATCCCACGATAATTTTTCTAACCACAAGCTTTGCAGCAACATTTTAAATTTAATAACGACCGGGGATACAAGACCTAGTGGATCGAATATCTGGGAAATCACAGAAAGTATGTCACGTTTAGAATTTCCCTTCGTTGTGATTGAAGTACTTACCGATCGGAAAATACAGCTCATCAGATTCAGGTAGCCATCCCAAACCTAAAGTTTTACTCGGCTCGTTACCTCCGATATTTAAATCATGCGCGGACTTGGTGGACTCCGACACTAACTGAGGCTCATTAGACTTCCACTTCCTCAGTGGCAAGCAAGCAGCGGCGAGGGTAGCCGTGACCTTACAACGAATGTCCCGCACTACATTCAAATCATCCCCACCGCTCAACAGATCATCGACGTAAAAATCATGAAGAATGATTTCAGCGATCTGCTTGTCTTCACACTCAAGTCCTAACTGCTTAAGGCATCTGGTAGCCAAGAAAGGTGCACTTGCGGTACCATAGGTGACCGTATTTAATTCAAATGCCTTAAGCGTTTGGGATGGGTCGTCACGCCATATTATACGCTGTAAATACCTATCATCAGGATGCACAGATACCTGCCGGTACATTTTTTCTACGTCTGCTAAAATTACAAACTTGTGCTGCCTAAATCGTAAAAGAATGGATAAAAGATCGTCCTGCACTGTCGGACCTACCATTTGAATGCTATTTAAGCTTTTAGTGCTGGTGGTAGAAGAGCTAGCATTGAATACCGCCCTCAACTTAGTTGTTGCATGGTCTTCACGCAACACGCCATGATGTGGGATAAAATGTGAATTATTATTCAACTTAAGCTCACATTCCGTCATGTGGCCTAATGTCTGATATTCCGACATAAACTCGCGATACATTTTATACAGTTTCGGTTGTTTCAGTAGCTTGCGTTCTAAAGAGAAAAAACACTGCTTAGCTCGATTGAAAGAATCGCCCAAAACACTAGGATCTTCCTTTAATGGTATTCTTACACAGAACCGACCGTCGGCTAAACGAGTAGTATTTTTTATAAAATGCTCTTCACATACACTGAAAAAAATAATCAACCAAACTAGTTTTGTTGCTTGAATTTTAAACAAACTTTAGTCGTTAATAAATAAACTTTGACTAGTTATTACATAACTAGTTTACTTGTGTGTTCTCAAAGGCATTTGGGTTAATTTATTAGGTAATAAGTTACAAAATGTTTGGTTACTAGTAACTGAAACAACGTAAACAAATTAGTTTTTCTATAGCAACAAAACTGATGTCTAATACATAACATAACTAATTGCTTATTATTTATTAAAACCTTTGATCATATTTTACAAAACGTGCACATTTAATGAATTACCAAACTTTTGTAGACATTATAAAGCTTATTAAGTTTGATAATAACATATTACTTTATTTATTATCTACAAAGGTTTTACAGATGATACCCTATTTATTGGACTGATAACAACTTTACTAAATGCTGTATTAATATAGTCAAACTTTAATTACAAATAATCTAACAATTTCAAAAATATCAATCAAACTTTGATTGGCGGGGCGAGAAAAGATTCCTGTTCGTCAACGGTCACTGGCGCAATAAACCTTTCAATTTTATTCAGTGATCAGTGTGTGTGTTTATTTGGAGTCAGCAAAAGGAGTGCCTCCTGGATAAAAAGATATTATGACTGAAAAACTGTTGCGACTCATGGGAAATGGTTGAACAATACTGGACCATTACCACAAAATATCGCTTGAACCTGTTACAGTCGAAAGATTTAACTTTTCAGCAATATTACGATGAGTTCAAAGCACTGAACTAGCAAGGAAGTATCTTCTTGGTAAGCATTCTAATATTGTTCTAATGGTTGATTCTCCCGGAAAATATTCTATTCTCAGAAACGTGTCATTTTTTAATTTAAAGTATTTAGCAAAATTTACAATGGCTCATGAAATCTTACTCAATTTTAAGACAAGAATTATTATCAAAACATAATTATATCTCAAACTAGCCGACCCCCGCGACTTCGTCCGCCTGGATATAGGTTTTATATAGGATCGGATTGGATCCCATAATCCTTTTTTGTACCTAAACTAAATGTAGCCTAAGTTACTCCTTATAACATCACCTATCTGCCATTGAAAGTTCCATTAAAATCGATCCAGCTGTTTCAGAGATTAGTTGGAACAAATAGACAGAACGACAAACATAAATTTAAACGCACGCCAGTTTAAAATAAGCCGTACGTACAAAGATCCGGGTCCCAAGTTATTGGAACCCACTAAATGCCTGTCATTTCTGAACTAAAAAACCTATGACCTTGAAATATTTACGGGACAATATATAAAGTACTACCTTTCTAACAAAAAAAGAATGAGTGAAATCGAACAACGCGTTAATGAATTACAGCTAAATACACGTTTTAACTTTCATCCCCTCTCCCAAGGGAACCATGCTGAATTTCGGGATAAAAAGTATCCTATAACCTACCTCGGAGTATAAACTCAAATCGTACCAAGTTTCATTCGAATCCATTCAGTAGTTTCGGCGTGATGCGCGGCCAAGATACAGACAGACAGACAGACAGACAGACAGACAGACAGACAGACAGACAAAAATGAAAAAAATTGCAGTTTTTGCTTCAGTATCGATTATAGAGTGCCCTCCAAAAGAAATTTTCAAAATATCTTCAATGTACAGAATTGGATCCGTTACAGTTTTATTATATTATAGATTAAGGAAGATTCATATGCCATTGTTATTTTTGCTAGATACTTAAAATAAAACATTTCCAAGTATCTGAGAACCGAAGAAACAGTAATCAACCTAATATTTTCTCTCTATAACATTCTAATATTCTACTAGCCCTCCAACACTTATTGCAACAGTTTTCGAAGCCATCCAGGATCAAAGTGATGGTTCAACAAGCTTCTATAGTATTGTTTATAAATATTATTCTGTTGATTTGTCTTACAGCTATTAAAGACTACAAAAGTATCTACCCGGATTGCGACCAAAAACTAATTGAAAACTGTCTTAATTGTAAGACAGTTTTCAATTAGTTATACAAGAGGCCACTGCTCATTGGAAAATGTATGAAACAGTCCTTTTTTATTCTGGAAAATTGTCTCATAGTAAAAGCTATGTTTATGAGTAGATAGTTTCATCTTGGTTTTATAGGTTTGTATTTTTAATATGGTATTTTGAGATATATACATTAAGTATACTTGTACCTATGTATATGAGAGGAAAAATAAATAAGTACAAAATTAATGTATAATTTTATTTTAAATCAGTAACACTTTGTAAACGGATTACTATTTTTTATTGTTACTGATATGTGAATAGTGTGATTGTTATTAAGGTATCTTGGTGTGTTAGTAGTCTAAATTAGATAAGTAATGGTAGGGAACTGTTCAGTACTAAATAAGAAACCTAGTTGAGTAATGGTATTATGGTTCATGAAATCTAGCTTGTAATAGTAGGTATCTATACATATTTTTTCGTAACAGATGTAGTTTGTTGCTAAAATGTAAATGTAATGATGTGTTTGTTGGTTTTTGAACAAACAGACACAATATTGGTATAGATTTACATTTTAGCTTGCAAATTATATCTAATGCAAAAAAATAAGTATGTAAATACTATAAACTAGATTTCATAAACCATAATACCATTACTCAACTAGGTTTCTTATTTATTACTGAACAGTTTCCTACCATTACTTAACTAATTTAGTTAAATATTACTAAACAGTTTGGTAACTACTAACACACCAAGATATCTTAATAACAATCACACTGTTCACATATCAGTAACAATAAAAAATAGTAATCCATTGACAAAGTGTTTTGTAACCAATAAGACACACCATTAGCCTACCAGTAGGTAAACAGTTTGTTAAATAGATACAAAATATTTAGTCTATTAACAACATATCGACTTGTTAATAACAAACGCACAATAAAGGTACCAGTAGGGCGCAGGTTGCTTAAAAGATACAAAATCGAAAAGTACTTAACTAGAAGATGGAGTGTTATACGTTCATAAACTGGTTGCTTAAAAACAGTAAAACGGTTCAATTAACTTCAACAAAATAACTTTAGCAACTAGTACCTCAACTCAAATAGCAAAAGTCTGTTTTGTAGCTAGTAAAACATAGTTTGCAAGTCACTTTTTTTGTGTAAACAGTAACCAAAGTTTTTGTAACTGTATACAAAACATTTCTTTCAGTGTAGCTTCTGTTCCGATGAATAACTAGAGGAAACAGAATTATTTACTTCTTCTAAATTCCAAAACCGTGCGAGTTGACTCTGTATATCTTGATTTAATATATCAGTGGTCGAATTAACGTTAACATAATTACACTGAATAGGTTTGGGTAGATAAGATGTAAACCTGTTACTCATCGGACCAGAAACTATCCACCCTAACCTAGTCTCGCATAGGATAGGCATATTCTTACCTAAATTAATTCTTTGCGATCCTACAATATCCCAAAAAACATCCGCACCTAATATTAAATCCACTGACGCAGACTCATAAAAGTGAGGATCCGCTAAACAAACGTCAGTAGGTAAGTTCAGGTTCGAAATGTCGAATGAACGACTAGGTACGTTATCGGTTAACGAAGGCAACACGAAACAATTTAATTTAGTAGTAAATGTTTCATTTAATGACTTCAAACGTAAGCAACACATTTTATTAATATGCGTAGTTACATTGTTAATACCCAGTACAGAATGATCGATACGATCATGAGGCAGATTTAACTGACGAAACATTTGTTCCGACATAAGGCTGGCAGTGCTACCTGAATCCAATACAGCGCGTCCGATATGTTCGCGATTGTTTGAATCGTACAACTTAACTAGCGCAGTCGACAATAGAACGTCCCCGCGACGCCTGAGACTCGCGGGCGACACGCTCGCTGATAACGTTAAGTTAGAACTTGAATCGGCGGCGGTGGAAGCGCTCGCGCTGATGTTATTATCAGTGCGTTCGCTATGCACTACCGGCTTCTGCTTATCTGTAACGTGGACCAAAACGGAATGTTTACCCTTACAAATCGTACACCCGGTTTTCTTATAGCATTTATTTGAAAAATGCGATTTTGAAAAACAGATAAAACAAACCTTTAAAGTAGGTAATAACTGCAGTCGCGCTTCATTACTTAACGCTAAAAACTGAGGGCAAGTACTCAGTTTATGCTCGCCACTGCATTTAGGACATGAGTTCTTAGAACTGTTATTCCTCGAATTATCATTACATTGTGTTGTAACCATAGCCTTAATTTTCGAAGGTTTATTACTATTATTATTAGTTGAATAATTTTGGTTCGACTGACGTGAAAATTCTATTGTATCAAGAAAATTGATGCGCATTCTCATGAAATCAAGGAAATGTTGAAGCTCAATGGGTTTTTCTCCATCCAAGCGACCTTTGTACTCTTCCCACTCACGATAAGTTTTACTATCTAACTTATGAGAAATAATGTAAATGAGAAGCGTATCCCAATGCTTAGTAGGCTCGCCTAAGGACTCTAAAGCACGGAGGTTCTTATTTAATTGATCCAAAATATTGTTTAAATTGGAAGAGCATTCCCGTGCGACCGATTCGATATTGAACAAAGATGCTACATGATTTTGTATTAATAAACGTTTATTATCGAATCGGTCGCACATTAACTTCCATGCAACCTTGTAATTGTTTGATGAGAATTCGATGGATGAAATCACTACGGCAGCCGACCCCTCCAAAGACGTCCTTAAATAATGAAATTTGTTCACGTCATCAATGTCGTCATTGTCGTGAATAAGACTAGTGAAGGTGTCCCTGAACTCCAGCCAATTGTTGTACGAACCACCAAATTTAGGTAACTGGATGGTAGGTAATTTGACTGGATTTTGTTTCCGTGAACCATATTCAGTAGCCGTAGGTAATGGTACTTGGGATTTTCTGTAATTGGACAAAATCTCCTGCCCTTGGCTTAGAGATTTATAGTACCTACCCTCAAACTCGTCACGTTCTGTTAACTGTAAGTCAATATTATCCGAAATACACTCTAGACGGGTTTGAACTTCATCATATTGAGCATACAATAAGTCTAACTTATTCAAACGCAATTCTAACTCACTGATATCCGTTGCAGTAGGTTGAGTAGACTCCAGTGACTTCAAATATCCCAAAAATATTGTGATACGACCTTTATAGCTGCTGCGCTTCTTGGTTAATTCCGAAATTTCTTTTAAATTCTCACTTTTTTCCGACATAGTGGGAGATGGTTGCACAATTCTGGAATTTGATACAAATATGCGTATATAACTTAAGAAATAAGAACTATTTTACACAACCCTATAGAACAACAATAAATAAAATTAATTCACAACCAAAACATCAAATAACATTCAACTAAATACCTACTAGAATTTATATGATTTATGACAACTTTACTTTTACTGTTACTTTCTGTTACTTTGTAACTTTAATTATCAATAATAATGATTGAAATTAGTTTGTCATAAACTTGAATAACGAAATTAAACCTTTACATACGAAAATTACAAAATTACAGGCTCAGTTCTACTACATAAGTACTACCTACCTATTGAAGTAGGTATTAAATGACTATTACAAAGATAAAACTCTTTACTACTTTAAAAAGTCTATACTTTTATAAATGTGTAGAACATAGAATAAATGGTAAAATTAATATATATGCAGAAATATTACTACATTTTTGTCCGGATTCACTCATCCATTGTTACTTTCCAGTGTCCTCCACCATTGACCGCCACGTTCTTGGCAAATTTTATTTTCTTATTTTTGGGCACAGGCACTTTATTTCTTTGGATTTTCGTCACAATTCGGCTCGAAGATGACCAATGTTTAGGACTGGCACTAGGATTTATTAAAAAACGGACAATTTCACTGCACTCAAATATAATTTATTCCACGAGTACAAAAATGGGTGATCGATTGATGTTAAGACGGGTGAATGACATTTCATTAAAAAACAGGAGACTCGATGCGCGTTATGTGCGTAATTGCTGTAACTTCTTCACAGGCGCATCTGTCGTCAACAACAAGTATAAATTAAAAATTTAAAAAACCCCCGACATTCGCCATTTTGTGGTGGCAGCCATCTTGGATTTGCATAATTCTATTCTATTAGTCAAGCTCTTTCATTTGATACCCATATTAAGGGAGTTGTGAAAAAATATGTAATCCGCCATTTTGTAGCGGCGGCCATCTTGGTCCGATTGTCATCAAACATAGCTAACAACACTCTCGACTAATTTACCTTTCAAACAAAAAAACCGCATTCAAATCGGTCCACCCGTTTGAGCGCCACAGGGGAACAGAGACACACACACACACACACACGCACACGCACACGCACACGCACACGCACACGCACACGCACACGCACACGCACACGCACACGCACACGCACACGCACACGCACACGCACACGCACACGCACACGCACACGCACACGCACACGCACACGCACACGCACACGCACACGCACACGCACACGCACACGCACACGC